>JACXGJ010002394.1:0-66381 GCA_016801105.1 Esox niger | reverse complement strand
TTTTTTTTCTATAGGGCAATATGTATTTCATATGCATTGAGTTACATTGTGGCCAATGGTATGGGCGGAGTAAAAAGCCAGAAACAATTGCAAATACACAGTGCCCCTTAATTTCTTTGCATATTATCACAGTCTAGACCCTCCTGAACATTTCCTACAATACGTTCACTGCGGCATATAGAATAGTATTTTTTTTATTGAGCAATATGTATTTCATATCCACTGAATTCCATTATGGCCAATGGTATGGGCAGAGTAAAATGCCAGCAAAAACTGCAAATACACAGTGCCCCTTGATATTTGTGCATATTATCTCAGTATAGACTCTCCTGAACATTTCCTACAACGTTTTACAATATACACTAAGGAAAGTGATTATTTTTATTTGATTAAAATCGCGTTTTTTGGCTGACTTCTATTTTGAAGTCAAAATCCTTAAACCGAAAGTCTTATTATTGCTACGGAATCTCTAATGTTGCCTGCATGACGCTAATAGCAAAATGTTACCGATCTGCAAACAAAATGAAGGAGCCTGCATATGTACTTCCGCCCACGTAATGGTCATTCGTTATTCTTGATACCAAAAATGGTAATTATTATCTCAAAAATGCATTTTTATATTTATTTTTATTATTGAATATATGATAAAACAGCTTGCCATATGAATATATCAAAAAACGTCTCGCCATACCAAGACCACGAAATCGGGCGAAATGTCATGTAATTAGGGAAATCCATTTTTCCTGTTACGGTTTTTCAGTTTTACCCCAATCACAGTAGATGGCGGCAATTCACCTCATGGATGGTTTTGGCCAACACGTCGAAGTGAAAGAAGAAGAGGCTTTTGACGGAGACCAGTTGTATGTTGTATGATACTTCAAGAGTTCCCCCATTTCAACACGAAGGAGGTAAGTTCGGAAGAAACATTTTACTCATAACTGTTGTGTTTTGTTCTCACTACGAAAAATGTATTCACCCTATGCATTTATGATATTTACAAATTAGCCCCCGAAAGTCATTAAAAGAGGGATGCATGTTTTTTTTGAAACCTCTAACTAGTACGTTATAGTGTGCAAGTTTAGTCAAAATGTTTAGACAAAAACAGTTACTAAGGCTATATTTTCTAAACGTTTATGTGTTCAGCGAGTGTGGTTCATTCTAACCTCCTTTCACAACTATCAATCAGGCCACTTACTGAATAACTTGAATTACAAAAGCAGTACGGTACGTTCCCGTAGGTTATTGCATGTTAAACCTCTGTGAGTGTTCTCCATTAATTATGCTTGGTTAAAGTTAATGCATTTATCGATTAGGCCTGCTATGTCGAATGATATTTTTTGCAGTCAAAATGTCCGATCGTTGCACTAAAGTAGCACTAGCAGGGGGGGGTGTCGCCCAGGGGTTGTCCTGTTTATAAGGTCACAGAAAATGCTGTAATCTATAATATGCTTAAATTTATAAATAGATAGCAGGCGTGATGGGCATTGAAACACAAAAGCAAAACAAACTGTGGCCGAAAACGCGTAGTCGCATGCAGAGGCACTACCTGTTGCGTTTCTTTTAATTTTGTCGATTTACTTCATAAATGCCTCATTGAGTTATTAATATCCTACGTAATAGCTAATCAATTGCATAGATGTGTATGCCCAAACAATGCAAGGCAAAGACGCAGGTTCTGCTACGCGTTGAAGTCTGTTGTGAGGTAGGCTACTGCCCTACATTCGCCTGTGTCGACGTGTTCTGACCGGGATGTGGTTTTAAGTTTGGGATAGACTCGGTGTGCCAAAACTTGTGCCTTCCCACAAAAATGTCTCAACGGAAATAGTTACAACAGCTTGGTAAAATGGTTTTGAAGCTTCTTTTAAAAACACTTTCTAAAAGCCTTATGAATTCTGGTGTAGCTCACTGTAAAGCAGGGATCCTTTCCGCTGGATTTTGTTTGGGCCCCGCCACGTAAAAAAAAAACTATGGTTAGACAAATCACCAGGAAATTGTCAGATTTTAGTTGAGGAAATGTATTTCTGTCTTAATACACCATAATCAGACTTGAGAAGATCAGTGAAAAAAAAATCGACTTTTGTTAACATTTATGGTCTTTATGGTTTCAACAGGGGCAGACTGGGACAAAATTCAGACGTGGCACTGTAGCCAGACCAGCCCACATTACCACGCAGGCACATCCCCCCCACGGACACGCGAATTCACTACATACATTTGTGTACAGATGGTAGTGCTACTAAAATAATATATGCGCAGTACAATTATTGAAACCTTTAATCTATAATTGACTGGTTGACGATGCTCACAACTTTTTAATGAGCACATGTTAATAAGAAATGCGCACATACAGTACACTATGTAAACAAACAATGGCTGTTCAACTGAGTCTGTTGTGCTGCCTGTGTGTATTTTTCTGAAAATGCACCCTGATAGGTTAGCAAACATGTTTAGCTCAGAATTGGCCATCCAACGTTAGCTTGCTTTATCTACAACATACGGGAGTTTATCGCCCACTGTCGCTTGCTTAATGCTATGAGAAGTTGAGTTTGTTTGCTTGCCAAACTCATGTTAGTCGATGAACATAGTCATTTAAGCCCCGCTTGCTGCCACCACGTTAACTATTAACGTTGGTTGCAAACAGGTTACATGTCATAAATTGGGCAGTTGGTTCACATTCAGTATAGAATTTAAGCACTAAAATATTTTAAGCATTTGATGGTTGCTTTCCAGCCACTAAGTAAATAACAAATAATTAATGAATCTCTCTCATAAGTAACTGAACTGTAGTGTGTTAATGTTTTTGGACTGACAGTGTATTTCACATTATTTGTCAGCAATAGTGTTTTCATTTAGCTACAATGTGATGTTTTGCAGTTTACACTAATTGTGAGTATGTTAATTGTGACGCTGTGTGGTATAACATTTTCTATATTTGTACTTCTGGTTCCACAGTGCTTGAACAATAGGAGGCAAAGTATGTCATTATGATTCAGCCACAGACAAGCAAGTCTTTAGTACCTCAGTATTAAGTCTGTACTGTATGTTCATGTTACAAGGCCTTTAAGATTAAACATCATATTAATTATGAAATTTTAGGAGATAGGTGTTGGGAAGCACTGCCTAAGGATAATGATTAGCATTTGGTGCAGCCACCTCAACTCCGTCCATGCAGCGAAGCCATGTTATTCTGCACGCTTTGCATCTCAGAAAATTGCGTTTGTTGGTTGCTGACGACACTTTAAGATAAGAGTGCAGGTGTATATTTTATTGGTGTTTTGAAAATCCATCACTGGTGGCCCTAATAAGTGCAGGTTAGGTTCACACATGAAACATATTTGTGTGTGGATGTTCACAATTACAGCTATGTCTGAGGCTTCTGCAACGTTTAGACAATGTTTGTGGTTTTGGAGCGAAACATCAGACTATTGAAGAGTTAAGCCGTGTTTCTGCCACAGGAACTATACCCAGGAACTAGGAACTTTTCGAGGAGCTCAATGCGTTTCCACTGCAGGAACTAGGGTCTATAACCAGGAACTACCTTTCACCCCAAAACAGTTTCTGCTTGGGAGGTAGGACTTTCCCAGTGTACCTGAACTTTTGTGGTGGGGCTTGCGGAGCTGAACATTTCTAATTGGTTGAGTAGTAGTAGCGTTTACTCAGAGGTATTCAACTGAAATGTTTGTCTGCAACCATTTTCAGCGTAGTAAAGGAGTTAATGGTGCTTATGAACAGAAAAACATCTTTATTTTGAAGAAATTGAACTACAGATTGACCGATTATGAAGTCCATGCCTTATTGCAAGGGTGTCAAACCAGTTCTATGGAGGGCCAAGTGTCTGCAGGTTTTTGCTCTCACCTTGTACTTGATTGATTTATTAGGTCACTAATTGGTTAGTTTCTATGCTCACTTGGTTGTTTAGGTCAAACTGGGAACACATTTAAAGGAAAAACCAAAAACCTGCAGACGCTGCCCTCCATTGAACTGGTTTGACACCCCTGCCTAATTGTGTTTATGCTAAGGTCCCAATAATGCGGGAATTGGAAACGCCAATCCGTACTAATAAGGTGTTCGCGGAAATACCCTGCAAGTTAGGTGAGCCTTCTCTGGTGCTGTGTCAACAATTGTCTCGGCTGCTGCATTGTTGGACGCCATGGTGGAAGACACAAACTGGATAACCAATCGGTTTAAGGTAAATCACAATGTATCACATGATGCATGTTAAATACTATAACGTTATGTTTTGGTAAAGCCATGATATTTGAGTTCTATACTGTAATGTAATTGTTAGTCATGCTATTGTTCCTCTATACAAAAACGTCACGTTTTGTTGTTAGCTACAGGTAAATCATGTTAGCCTAGCTTGTCCCTCTTATTCGCCATCCCTTATTTTGTATTGTGCTTTGTGGAGGTTAAATACTTAAATGTAATGTATGGAAATTTTTGTTGCAAATTGTGAATTTCGATTTGTGGGACACACCAGACATCATGTAGGCTATTATCAGTGATCTTTTTTTTTTCTTTTCACCTGAAGGCATGAAAGGTAGCTAAAACTTTCTAGTAAACATGTAAGTGAAACTGTGATTGGGCATTTGTAACACAAATATAGAGGGAATAATACGTTATTGAACAAAATAGTAAGGTGCTGATAATAGGCATCATTCTTTTAGTAATGGTGCTTACCAACAACAACTAGCTGAAAATTGTAATGGTACATTTCAGAAATGATGATGACATACTAATTTATCATCTAGTCTCTAATCATCACTAAACATTGACGAATTGATCAAATAATTTATCTGTATAAGATATTTTTCCGAAAAGTTGTTGTCTATGCCGATTGTGCTTGTGAATTGATTGCGTTGTTTCCGTGTTATTATTCTTCTTAGGAAAGAGCAAAAGAGACAGACTTCTTTGACGCACTGAGGGAAATGGATGACGCTAACCGGGCCTGCCTGCAGTGAGGACCGGAACAGCAGGACCAGTATATTCAGCTGCTATACTGAGGGAATAGTCAGGCTGAAAAGAGCCGCGTAAAGAGCAATGAGGAGGCGAGAATAGGCATTTCCTGGGTCTCAGAAACCGTGTTTTTATATATATATATATATATATATATATATATATATATACAACAAAAAATCCTAAAAAATTCATGTAAAAACTTGTTGAGGGAAATGAGTACTAGACCGTTCTGCAAAACCTGACTCAGGACTTGGTGGCAAAACCCTTGTTGGCAATCACCGAGGTCAGATGTTTTATGTAGTTGGCCACCAGGTTTGCACACATCTCAGGAGGGATTTTGTCCCTCTTCTCTTTGCAAATCTTCTCCAAGTCATTAAAGTTTCAAGGCTGATGTTTGGCAACTCAAACCTTCAGCTCCCTCTGCCGATTTTCTATGGGATTAAGGTCTGGAGACTGGCTAAGCCACTCCAAGACCTTAATGTGCTTCTTCTTGTGCCACTCCTTTTTGAACCACGCCATGTGTTTTGGGGTTATTTTCATGCTGAAATGCACCCCCCAAGGCATAATGTTTCCACCTCTATGTTTGATGGTGGGGATGGTGTTCTTGGGGTCATAGGCAGCATTCCTCCTTCAAATACTGCGAGTTGAGATTATGCCAAATAGCTTGATTTTGGTCTCGTCTGACCTCAACACTTTCACCCAGTTCTCCGAATCATTCAGATGTTCATTGGCAAACTTCTGACGGGCCTGGGCATTTGCTTTCTTGAGCTCTGGGACATTGCAGGTTGCTGCAGAATTTCAGTCCTCCACTGCGTAGTGTGTTACTTATTGTTTTCTTGGTGACTATAGTCCCAGCTGCCTTGATATAATTGACAATATCCTCTTGTGTAGTTCTGGGATGATTCTTCACCGTTATGATCATTGCATGGAGCCCTGGACCGAGGGAAATTTACAGTTCTATTGTGTTTGCAAATCATCACACCAGCTGTTGTCACTTTCTCACCAAGTTGCTTGGCGATGGTCTTGTAAAATGTGTCCCTGACATCCTTGGAAAGCTCTTTGGTCTTGGCTATGGTGGAGAAGTTGGAATCTTGATTGATTGATTGCTTCTGTGGACAGGTGTCTTTTATACAGGTAACAAGCTGAGAATAGGAGCACTCCCTTGAACCATGTGCTCCTAATATCAGCTCTTTTACTGTACAAAAGACACCTAGGAGCCAGAAATCTTTCGGATACTTATTTCCTCATTAAAACATTAATACAATTACATTTTTGACATGTTCGTCTGGATTTGGTTGTTATTCTGTCTCACTGTTCAAATAAACCTACCATCAAAATTATAGGCTGATCGTTTCTTTGTCAGTGGGCAAACATACAAAATCAGCAGTGGATCAAATACATTTTCCCCCTCACTGTACGTGTGTATTGTGGCTGTTTGTGTAAATCTGAAAACCGATGTCCCTAACTCTTGCTAGTCTTGCTCACTGCTAAAATATAAAATCACAAGAGATGAATAACATAGATTTAAAACCAGGTGAACTGTAGATGCAGAAAGGCTAGATGCACATACAGGTCTAATAATGTACTTCAGCTCTGTAATCAGTATCCTGACACTTTCACAATGTGCTCAGAAGCTTTATTACACTTGTAGGAGCGTCTAGCCCATTGGCTTCTACAGTGGATGGCAGTGTCCTGTCAGGCTGGTTTAATGCAATGAAACCCCATTAATCTTTACTCATCACCATTCCTTTCAGAGGTTATGCAGAACCCAACATGCTGTCATCATGTATCTGACCTTGTCTATGTTGCAGTCATTTTGTTTTAACAAGCACCTCCATCCGCCCTTCAGTTTGCCAAAAGCTTTCTCAATGTTTGCAAAAATGGACACAGCATTGTAATACCGACTCCGTATGAGAAATGCACCTGTACTCCTTGTTGGTCGCAAGTTTCCCCAGTGCAATAGCAATCCTTTTTTTTCTCTCAATGGGTACACAGCTGCAGTGTCATGTCTCCCCAATTATGGTTGCAATCAACGACACAGGTACAGAAACATGTCCTTAAATTCTTTATCCACTGGGCCTCGGTGGAAGTTTGAACCAAACAAGGCAAAACGCAATGCATTCTGTTGTACTCACATATCTGAAACACACACAAAAAGAAAAAAAATATAATGAGTCGATGTAGTTTAAAACAACATTATTCCCAATTGTGATTTGCTTTAAACATATACAGGTGTTGGTCAAATAATTAGAATATCATCAAAAAGTTGGTTTATTTCAGTAATTCCATTCAAAAAGTGAAACTTACATAATGTATACAGTCAGTCCACACCGACTGATATATTTGAAGTGTTCATTATAACTGACAACTAATGAGATACTGAGATATTGTTTTTGGGGGTTTTCATTAGTTGTAAGTTATAATCATCACAATTAAAAGGAATGAACACTTGCATAATGTATACAGTCATTCCACACAGACTGATATATTTCAAGTTATCCTTTTTGAATGAAACTTTTTGATGATATTCTAATTATATGACCAGCACCTATATAGGCCTACTAAATTGTCTTACTATTTTTGCTAATTGTCTGTCATCTCATTGTCAATTTCTGCGGTAAATAGTAAAATCTGTTCACGTTATTATTGCAACTCATCTAGCATTTCAGACATTTTGAATCTGCTTTACTACTACTGCTTGTCTCTTCCACCGTTGACTCGCTGACCATATTTGCAAACCAACAAATCATGAACAACACAACTCGAATCTCATCCATGGTTGCTGTCATGTTGCAGTGTTGCATAAATAATAAATATGCCTGTTGCTATGTCTAGTGTATGGTACATACGTCAGTGGACTAATTTGCCAATATCTTTGTGGGTCTTTAGACTGTGGTGGTGTGGAAGATGGAAAATGTTAGCGATTTATTCAAATAAAGAACTTCTCTGTCGTTCGTATAACAGTTGATTATTTCAAGTTTAATTACGTGGATCCACGGGAACAATCATCACAACATTACAAAAGATGAACAGGGCAATGCCATGACAGACTGCTCTCCATTTCATTATGGCTTTCTCCTCTTTATACCCCCCCCTTGTCAGCTCCTGCAAATATTATCTCTTATGCTATAACATACATACAAAACAAGTCGTCATACTAATCATAAAACAAGATAGAACTCTACATTGTCATGGTAACCGAAGTTCTAGGTCATAGTTAACAGACGACCTAACCTGAACTACCCCTGGTCTCTGTCCTACCCGAGTGCGAGAAACAGGAGACAGGCAACTTCACCTTGGAGCCATCTGTACAGGGCCATAGATAAGCAACTATGAACAAACACAAATTACAGACAAGGCTAACACATCCTTACATTTTGGTTTATGTTCATATAAAAAGTCAGATTCTGGAAAATAATGGGGTATTTGGTTAATTGAAATAACTGAATATCTGAGAGACCTTTAGCATGTTTTGAAGAGGTGTAGCCGAAGATGTCAATCAAAAATCATGTTAGACATATTTTTGTCATAGATTTTATTTTTGTTGTTACTCTAATACATCAAAATAAGTAGTTTTTTTGTGGTCATCGTTGGCTAAAAGTATGCCTGTCTCAGTACTTATCTAATATGACTTAAAAGTATGCCTGTCTCAGTACTTATCTAATATGACTTAAATTCAATCCAAGTAAAGAAATGTGTCACTCTGTCCTCATCCATCCAACTCCAACAAAAGGCACAAAAACGGCAGTACTATGTAGCCAAAATACTTCAGTCAACTATAGTACTGTAGTAAGTTCTATAGTAAGTTGGGTAGTAAATTAATGTCTGCATACAGTACATATTCTGTTTCTAAGCGAGATATCTCAATCATTCTGAACGTTTTCAAAAAGATTGACATTTAGCCGATTTATCTCAGAATGAAGTTCATTTTCTTCATAATAAAAAAAAACATTTAATAACTACATCTCCTTTCCTCTGAACAGAATACGGTAACTACAAACCCAAACAAACTATCTGTGTAAAATGCACAGATTTGCAACTGTGTTCCGTTGAAACCAAAGAACTGAACATAACTCATATCAAACCCATTATTGGCATATTGAACAGCAATTTTGAAAATCTTGTACCGGGTAATCATTTCATCAAGTCATCAATGTTCATGATAATTATTAGTGACATACAAATGTTAGCTAGCATGTTATTACTGAGAAATTAATATTTTTGTAGTTGGCTAGTGACGTAGCTAAAAAATACGACCCCCTATTGTCGGCCATAGTCTCCAGTTATTCGCCAACTTAATATTTTGTTAAATAACATTATAATTGCTTTTTATTTGTATAAGAAATTACATATCTAAGTCTTCTCTGACGTGTCTGCTAGAAAGTTGTAGCTAGCTTTCTTGCCTTTTGGCAATACTTTGATATTACATGATGTCCTGACAGTCGTGCAAGTCGAAATTCATGATCTGCAAATTGTCTAAACAATTTCCGTACATTACGTTTTTAAGATCTTAAAAATTGTTTTAACCATACATTTCTATCAAGAATGGTGGTGGGTTAGCTGAAAGAGTATATTGGTTTGCAAAATGTAACATTTGCTTTCCAGTGCCATTACATTTTGAACTTGCGAGGAACACAAGAAATGTTAGCTATGAATTGCAGAAGACAGCTCATTTCAGAGAAGCGAGTTATGTTCAAAGCATCAAACTCAAAAGAACATGCTGCCAAATGAACAGGATTCTATAAAATGTCTACACACATTGTAAGATGCGATGGAAAGGTTGAAGAAAAAAATCAAGGAGAAAATATATTGACTAATTTATTGATTGATTTAGGGGGGAGTAATTCTTATTTTTGTGTGGCTAAAGCTCCCCTAAAATATGCCTAGTGATGTCCCTGAGCCCCATCTAATTGAAGTAGAAAGCAATGGTTTTGAAACCCTTTCCATAGGCACTTTACATAACCCAAAAGGTTAAATGCAAATTCAGTTTTTGTCCAGTTATGTAACCTCTAATGTTGGTTGATCCTGCAAAAAGTGTTAAATTGGTTATAGGCTATTCCTATTTTGTTTTCTAATGCCTCTTAATATGAAAGTATTCAAAGTCCATAACTGATTTCACATGTGAACAGGTAACTTGCAACTGTTATGGATTCCATTTTAAAAAGTAAACTAGCCAACCCTGAGCGAGTGCAGGCATGTGTGTGGTGTAAGGGTTCGTACGTGCCTGAGTGTGAGCCATGTATTTGTGACACACTTGCACAGATATGTCATCCTTAGGGTTAATTAAGGGTTAATTAGAGCCATAATACTTAGAAACTGGCAGAATGTCTCAATGTTGTCTTCCTTCTACTGCACTTGACTCTGCTGCAGCGCTGCATTTCCTTTTTTATGATCAGTTATCTAGCTGTCCATTCCTGTTCTGACAATATTAACCTGGCTTTACTGGCAATCAGCTCATGTTGCACTCTCTCTGATGATGCGTTTGATTTTGTTTGAAAGTCCCAATTTGAGCAACCTATAATCAGGCCGGCCCTTCTTGCGACCAGGCCGCCTGTTGTCCATTGCAACAAATGCTTAATATGGATTATTACCACCACAGTGAAATTGTGCAGGTCATGAAAATCTGCCCTATGCGCCACCAGACTATAAAAAGTTATTTATACATATTTAAGAAAGAAAAAACGATGGTCTGGCCCATCTGGCATTTGCCTGAATTGCCCGATGGCAGTCCATCCTGGTTTCCAGTGATTAGCTTCATACAATTGGCTCTGTGAATTAGTCCTTTGCTGCTTTTTTCACGTATTATGCTTATTTGCATGTTATTTGTTTTTTATTTATGTGCCTTGTATTATTTCTCATAAGCAATAATATAATTATAATTTATTTACAAATAACAATTTGCAGTTGTAGTTTTTCTGTATAGCTGTGTTCTGTGTGGTTACTGTTTGAAATAATGGAAATAATGTTAGATATAATTGGGATGTAATCTAGGATGTTTGCTGTCAATTTGTTGTTGAAAGGAGATATATTATATCCCCCCCAACTATGTTCTCAGGAAAAATCTTCCACAAAGTTTTAGATGGGAAATATTGACTAACCGTACATCCGCAGAACTTTACTACGCTGCTCTTAAAAATTAAGGGAACTCGTAATCATCACAGTATAACACCATGTCAATTAATCAAACTTCAGGGAGGCATAAGCAATTGTGAATCAGTGTCATCTGTTTTGTTGGAAATGAAAGTGACCACAGGTGCATTAGAGAGGCAATGGCAAGACAACCCCCAATAAGGGAATGGTTTTGCAGGTGATGGACAAAGACCATTGCTCACTACTTATTCTTCCTGACCGATTTTTCTCTAGTTTTGCATTTCATGAGTGTCCTTGTCACCACTGGTAGCATGAGGCGGTATCTGCAACCCATTCAGATTGCACAGGTAGTCCATCTCCTCCAGGATTTTCCTACTTTTCTACTTACAAAGCATGTAGAGGTTGATAATTTTATTTTTTACACTTTGTCTATGAGAGATCCAGAAAATCACATTGTATGAGTTTTGAATAATTAATTAGCATTTTAATTGCATGACATAAGTATTTGATACATCAGAAAAGCAGAACTTAATATTTAGTACAGAAACCCTTTGCAATTACAGAGATTACACGTTTCCTGTAGTTCTTGATCAGGTTTGCACACACTGCAGCAGGGATTTTGGCCCACTCCTCCATACAGACCTTCTCCAGATCCTTCAGGTTTCAGGACTGTTGTTGGGCAATACGGTCTATCAGCTCCCTCCAAAGATTTTCTACTGGGTTCAGGTCTGGAGACTGGCTAGGCCACTCCAGGACCATTAGATGCTTCTTACGGAGCCACTCCTTAGTTGCCCTAGCTATGTGTTTTGGGTCGTTGTCATACTGGAAGACCCAGCCACGACCCATCTTCAATGCTCTTACTGAGGGAAGGAGGTTGTTGGCCAAGATCACACGATACCTGGCCCCATCCATCCTCCCCTCCATACGATGCAGTCGTCCTGTCCCCTTTGCAGAAAAGCATCCCCAAAGAATTATGTTTTCACCTCCATGCTTCACGGTTGAGATGGTGTTCTTGGGGTTGTACTCATGCTTCTTCTTCCTCCAAACAAGGCGAGTGGAGTTTAGATCAAAAGCTCTTTTTGTCTCATCAGTCCACATGACCTCCCATTCCTCCTCTGAATCATCCAGGTGGTCATTGGCAAACTTCCGATGGGCCTGGACATGCGCTGGCTTGAGCAGGGGGACCTTGCGTGCGCTGCAGGATTTTAATCCATGACGGCGTAGTGTTATAGTAATGTTTTTCTCTGAGGCTGTGGTCCCAGCTCTCTTCAGGTCAATGACCAGGTCCTGCCATGTAGTTCTGGGCTGATCCCTCACCTTCCTCATGATCATTGATGCCCCACGAGGTGAGATCTTGCATGGAGCACCAGACCGAGGGAGATTGACTGTCATCTTGAACTTCTTCCATTTTCTAATAATTGCGCCAACAGTTGTAGCCTTCTCACCCAGCTGCTTGCCTATTGTCCTGTAGCCCATCCCATCCTACAATTTAATCCCTGATGTCCTTACACCGCTCTCTGGTCTTGGGCATTGTGGAGAGGTTGTTGTCTGTTTGATTGAGTGTGTGGACAGGTGTCTTTTATAAAGGTAATGAGTTCAAACAGTTGCAGTTAATACAGGTAATGAGTGGATTACAGGAGGGCTTCTTAAAGAAAAACTAACAGGTCTCTGAGAGCCGGAATTCTTACTGGGTGGTTGGTGATCAAATACTTGTCATGCAAGTGTCATACAACAAAATGAAAATGTATTATAAAAAAATCATACAATGTGATTTTCTGGATTTTGGTTTTAGATTACGTCTCACACTGTTGAAGTGTACCTATGTTAAAAATTACAGACCTCTACATGTTTGGAGGTAGGAAAGCTGCAAAATAAGCAGTGTATCGAAAAACTTTTTCTCCCCACTGTACGTGCTCTTGCAATGTTTGCTGTGTCAGAAGAGTACAGTCTCAAGAGCATGAAGGAGTTACCAGGAGACAGGCCATTACGAGAAGAGTGCTGGACAAGGTGGTAGAAGGGTATCAACCAAACAGCAGGTCCTTTGTTGAAACAGCCTGTGATATCAATTATTTACTTAGATTTTCGGTATGCATTTGAATCCAGCACTCGGTAGGTGATTTTGGTTTCCATTTAATTTGTTCTGTCATTTTGTTCTAAACGAATTACACAATATACCGTAAAGATTTTGATCATTAATATATTTTATTCGAGACCCAATGTGTGATTTTAGGTGTTCCCTTAATTTGTAGTCTTTGATTATATTGCAATAGTTGTATTTAGATTCACGTGACGTTGCATGATTTGGATAAAATGTGAGATTTGTTCATGCGTAAAAAAAATCATTTTTATCCTCTGAGGTAGTGTGAAACACTTTACACACATTCTCTTTTTGTTTGCAGATGTCTAAACACATTTGTCACTAGTGAATTTTTTATTTTTAAATGTTTGAGTAATGCAAATGTTTGGGTAACTGCAAATACGCTTAACAAATATCACGCCATGATATTCTGACATGGCAAGTTGCTTCAATTGCATATTTTTTGTTTATCGCCAACTTTTGTTAAAGCTTCACCTTTTCATTGTATTTACATATGTACATATTATTTGAATTGCCCATTAAATTTTACAAGTTACCACAATTATTTTATGTTGTAGTAGTTCCAAAGCCAACATTTCGCATCTCCATGAGGACAATAACTTTACTTGAAATAATTTGTCAGTGTTAGTAGCAAGATGACTGGAGGCAAGTATAGGATTCTCCATCTATAGTTAGGTCTGGAAATATTTGGACACTGGCACAATTTTCATAATTTTGGTTCTGTATACCACTACAATGGATTTGACATGAAACAACCAAGATGCAATTGAAGTGCTGACTTTCAGCTTTATTTCATGGGTTTGAACAATATATCATATGAAATATTTAGGAATTGCAATCCTTTTCATACACATTTCAGGGGCTGAATTGTAATCGGACAAATTAACACAATAGAAAATAAGATATTCATTTTGAATACTTAATCAAGAATCCTTTACAAGCAATGAACAGGTTACAACTGCTTGAAGTCTGGAATGCTAGGGTTCTTCCTTTGTAATGCCTTGCCGGCCTTTACTGCAACTGTCTTTTTGTCAGTTGTTGTTTGTATTTGCATCATTCTGCCTTAATTTGGCCTTCAGCAAGTGAAATGCATGCTTGATCGGTGATTGGCTTGGCCATTGCAGTATATTCCACTTCTTTGACTTAAACTCCTGGATTGCTTTTGCAGTATATTTTGGTTCACTGTCCATCTCTAAAGTGAATCGCCGTCCAATCAAATTGGCTGTACCTGAGCAAACAATAAATCCCTATTAACTTCAGACTTCATCCAGCCACTTCTGTCGCATCCTCAAACATTAATGACCCAGTGCATTTGGAAGCCATGCATGTTCATGCCATCACACTGCCTCCACCATGTTTTACAAATGATGTAGTATGCTTTGAATGTGCCATTCCAAGCTTTTCCCCTCCTTTTTTATCACTGTCATTTTGGTACAGGCTGATCTTAGAGTCATCTGTCCAAAGAGTGCTGTTCAAGAACTGGGCTGGCTTTTTAGTAGTTTTTTGGCAAACCATGGAATGAATCCTACAATCATCCACCACTGTTGTTTTCTTTGGACTTCCAGGCCACAGAAGAGTTGATCAGAGCTCATTGTGTTGCAGAGCTCATCAGTGCATTCTTTTTTCCCAGAATGTAAAAAACTGTTGATTTGGTCACTCAATGTTCCCGCTATCTCTCATGGATTTGTTTTTGCAGCCTAAGAATCGCCTACTTCACTTGCATTGAGAGTTCCTTTGACCGCATGTTGTGGGTTCACAGCAACCGCTTTCCAATGCAAATGTCACACCTGGAATCAACTCCAGACTTTTTACCTGCTTAATTCATCATCATCATCTTCATCCGCTTATCCATTGTCGGGTTGCAGGGGCAGCAGCTCCAGCAGGGGACCCCAAACTTCCCTTATCTGAGCTACTTTTCCCAGCTCTGACTGGGGGATCCCGAGGTGTTCCCAGGCCAGTGTCGAAACATAATCTCTCCACCTAGTCCTGGGCCTACCCCAAGGTCTCCTCCCAGCTGGATGTGCCGCAAACACCTCCCTAGGGAGATGTCCTGGGGGCATCCTTACCAGGTGCCCGAACCACCTCAACTGGATCCTTTCATTGCAAAGGAACAGCGGCTCTACTCCGAGTTCCTAACATATGACTGAGCTGTTCACCCTATCTCTAAGGGAGATGCCAGCCACCTTTCTGAGGACTAATTTCAGCTGCTTCTACCTGCGATCTAGTTATTTCGGTCATGTCCCAGCCTTCGTGACCATAGGTGATGGTTGGAGCGAAAATTGACCGATATATCAAGTGCTTTGCCTTCCGGCTAAGCTCTCTTCTCGTCACAAAGGTGCAATAAAGTGAATGCAATACTGTCCCCGCTGCTCCGATTCTCCGGCCAATCTCCAGTTCCATTTTTCCCTCACTCGCGCACAAGACCCTGAGATACTTGTACTCCTTTACTTGGGATAAAACTGCATTCCCTACCCGGAGGAGGCACTCCATCGGTTTCCTGCTGAGAACAATGGCCACAGATTTAGAGGTGCTAGTCCTTATCCCAACCGCTTCGCACTCTGCTGCGAACCGGTCCAGTGAGTGCTGGAGGTCACAGACCGATGATGTCATCAGGACCAAATCATCTGCAAAAAGCAGCGATGAGATCCCCAGCCCACCGAACTGCATCCCCTCCCCACCCTATCTACGCCTCTATCCTGTCCATGAACGTTACAAACAGGATTGGTGACAAAGTGCAGCCCTGACGGAGGCCAACCCCCACCTGGAACAAATCCAACTTACTACAGAGAACCTGAACACAGCTCTCAATTTGGACGTACAGGGATTGGATAGCCCTAAGGACTTCCTCACCTCATACTCCCCCAGCACCTCCCACAGTATTTCCCGGGGGACCCGGTCATACGCCTTGCTTGTCATACACCTGCTTAATTGGTGAAGAAATAATGAAGGAATAACCCACGCCTGTCCATGAAACAGGTTTTGAGTTAATTGTCCAATTACTTGTCTCTTGAAAAAGAGGGACCCACATATTAAAGAGCATTCATTCCTAAACCTTTTCCTCCAATTTGGATTCGCACCACCACTTATTCAAGCTGAGAGACTGCACTTTAAGCCCATATGCATTTAACTGTAATTTTTATATATTTTGGTAACTTTTGCCAAAATAACAACTTATGTCAGTGTTCAATTCTTTCCAGACCTAACTGTATCTATAAGAGAACTTGGACTTGGAAGAAGTTTACACTTTAGTGTGACTGTAGTCCTCAACAGCCAGCAAAAAGCTAAGCTGGAGTGTAAACAAATATTCTTGCAGTGCTGGTCCCATTGATTAGAATTCTTAACTGGAGCACAGAGTTATGGGATGTTAGGGCTAATTTCCATTATAAGAGAATAAATGCTGGATACATTTTGCATAATCATTTCCATGGTGTTTCAATTTACTCCAGCATGTTCGAGAAGTACTACATAGGATTGAGCTCATCGATCGAGGGAAAATAAACTGATGTGTGTGTGACCTGCACAGAAACTTGATACAGTTACGATGCAATAGTATTCATAACTGCAAACCTTTGGGGGGGTTTAATCGAAAATGTGAGTACGTTACTGCAAGATGCAAACTTGAACTATCGCTATCAGAAAGATCACGTATACTGTCTCTCGTTGTCTTTGATATGTCAAGGAATATGTAGCATACTGTAAGCACCTAGTCTCCTCTTGTGCATCAATTCAGTGATTGTTGATTAGTTCCAGCTTTTGCTACGCTACAAGTTGTTTACTTACCAATTTTGATATTCTCTCCTAATGTCTGTGTTTGCAGGAGTGAGTGACGCATAGGGCTGCTGTGACACTGGTTGTTGACAAGGGAGCGCAGAAGCCATGTGTGAGATTGAAGGCTCTGACAGGGCCGTACAGACCCCTGGCACCCGGCTGGGGGCCCAGTTCAGTGCTGGGATCAGTACCTTGGAGCCAGGTCAGAGCCTCAGTGCAGCTATGGGCCCTGGGGGTAAAGGTCCAGGCAGGGGACTACAGCTCAGGGTGCAGAGCCTGGACGAATCCCAGGAGTTCTATGACATAGAGGTAAGTTATCCCATAGATTTTATTCACACCTTTTTGTTTTTGTATATAGAGTGGGTGGACAAAATAACAGAAGCACTACATGGAAAAGGATTGTTACATTGAAGTAGTTAAATCAGAATTATGAATGCAAATGCAGAGGTCGCATTTGGTTGATTGCCAGATAGCAGTGCATAGGTTTCTATTAAGATCTGCCGGTTAGCAGTTTTTAAAGAGGCCACTAAGATTTCCAAGAAGGCCCTGTAGTCGGTAGCAAATGAACAGGTGCATCGGTCACAAAAAAACGGCTAGTTTTGTTATTCAAGTCAGTGTTCAATAGCAAAACACCAAAAACACTGTAATAAGAGATTCCCAAAGCTTTGATGCTGCGTAAAATAAATAAAATCAGAATGCAGTGATGTGCAAATTATTTAAAGGGATATTTTGTCAAGACATTTCTCAACGTTCAGTCACCAAAAGTTATTCCAAAAGTTAGTGTTTTCAAACAATCCATTCACCACTGTCCATGTCTGGATTCCTTCGTAAGTGTTGATGTTGACTTCTGCCTGCTTGAGGATCTTGAGTTAAGTAAATTCTACCCGCTCCTGCAAATACGACAATACCTCTGCCTCTTCTGAGTCATTGTGGGAGAATTAATGGAGCCACTTTACCAATGAGACACACCATTTTGGTGAGAAACATTTTAAATGCGCATGTTCACTTAAGGCGAATGCAACCTGTGGAGACAAGACTGATTGTATGTTGTACTTCCGATTGATGTGTTATAATACACCAAGTATACAAGCCACCATCGTCCCCCTTTAGCTGCTTTCCAAGCTTCTTTTCGGTCAATTCATCAATTGTGTCCACGGAATGTCCACGGAAGACAACAGTGGTGGATGATCGTAGGATCCTTGATAAAGAAAAATCACTTCCCAACATCCAGCCAAATGAAGAACACTCCTGGTGGTAGGCATAGCATTATCTACGTTTAACATAAAGAGAAGTCTTGAGCAGAGTAAATACAGAAGTTTCACCATAAGACAAAAATGTCCAATTAGACTTTTTAAAAAAGCCTGCCCAGTTCTGGAACAGTATTCTTTGGACAGATGAAACTAAGATCAACCTTTACCTGAATGATTGGAAGAAAAAAGTATGGAGATGGCTTGATCCAAAGCATACCACATCATCTGTAAAACACAGTGGAGGCAGTGTGATGGCATGTGCATGCGTGGCTAGTCACTAGTGTATATTGATTTTATGTGACCACGAAAGAAGCAGCTGGAGGAATTCTGAAGTGTATAGGGATATATTGTCTGCACAGATTCAGCCAAATTCAGTGAAGTTGATTGGACGACATGTCACTACAGGTGGACTATGACCCAAAACATACTGCAAAAGCTACCCAGGAGTTTTTTTAAGGTAAAGTGGAATGTTCTGCAATGGCCGAGTATTTACGTTAGTCCGGTAATATGTAATCCAGGGTAGGCTCTCATCCACGGCCCGTTGAGAGGGAAAACAAACCCACATCGCACTTAGAAAGCTAAACAAGACAACAAGACTGGCAAGTTTAAATTAATCATTCTTGTTATGCCAAAGAGTTGCTGCGTATTTGGTTGCGTTAACAATAAAACAAAAAACCTTGATCTGGAATTTGTTCCCCATCCTGATAGAAGGGCTTTATCTATAATGTGAATATTATCCCTGTGTTTAGGTTACTGGAAGCCCATCGCTATGTATGGCTAACATGTCAATGCCACACTCAATGAGGTAGAAACCGATGTCCATGCAGGACACCTTTAGCTGGCCATAGAGTGGCGTTATTGCTTTTTACCTACTTGAACAAACACGTGAATGGATACAATTGTGAACAAAACTGACTGGTAAACACATGAAGCACCTGTTTATTTGAAATGAGAATTATATTGCGGGCTTTTTACTTTAATTTGAGGAAGGCAGCATTGTAATGTTCTTTTGAGGTAAACAACACCACTTATTTTGGTGTGTTTTAGAGTATCTTTCCGTTTGAAGTGCAGCTTTGCGATATGAATTTGTACAATGCTAAAAATGCGAATTACTCACTGAGACGGAGCTGGATAAAGGACTGTTTTAAAATTGACTATGTGCCTGAAGGGCTTACTCGGGGTAAGGAGAACCACTGAAATTACTTTTGGATGGAATGTACCTTCAAATCCTATTTTGAGTAGAGAACAGTACATAGACAACACATCTAATGTTGAAATTGTGGCATTTGAATTTGATGCCAGCGACATGTTTCAAAAAGGTGGTACAGAGGCAACAAAAGACTGGAACAGTTGTACAATGCTAAAATAGCACAACTTATTTGGTTAATTGGCAACAAGTCAGATGATTTGGTTTTAAAAGATCATTCCAGAGAGGATGATCATTCCAGAGACCACTCTGTGAAAGACTGTACGGGCAAATAGTGCAACAATTTAAAAATAAGCATGAAATGGCAAAGTGTATACATCTGAGCTAAATGTGCGTCATGCCAAAAGGTCTGGAAACAAATGTAAAAGCTTCTCATATTCATTAAACTGGCCCAAGGTTTAAAAACCTGGGAAAGTATTGTCCTTTCACGGTGCATGGTTGGACAAATTGTGGGCCTGAGCAAAGCACATTGTTTTCCCTTGTCTTAAGGTCCCTGCACGGAGCAGCCCGGTCTTGTGTGTAGCTCTGTATGCGCGTGGTGACAGCTGCTACATGGCTTTGGCCCACAAATCCCTTCCTTTTTTAAGACCGCTTACTGCTGGGACAGACTGGTGTTTTTGTTCATGTTGTTTAATTAGGGGCCAAACAGAATAAAGTTAAGCTGTATGCTTATTGCTACTTTTCAACTGTTATTCACCAGTAACTTACTGTGATGTATGACTACATACCAGCCTGTGTTTTGGTGTAGTTTTGGTATGTTACAGCTGTGTCACTGCACATTTATTTTTTCCTTGTTTCTGGTAGGTTGACATACCAGAAATGTAATTCAGATTTATATTTTTCTTGTAAAAGAAACAACTCCACCTTCTACTGAGAAAGACAAACGAACAAAGCTTATGATGATCTGCATGGAGGGGGTAGTACTGTATATTTGGAGTCATTGATTTCATAAAAATGCTGTGCTGACTGAAGTGCCGAATAGCCTTCTTCATGACATCTAGATTGTTACTTTGGGTATTGACCAAAACCCCTGTATTTGATTGTAATGTCCCTGTGAGTTGTTTGGTTCTGGACATTGCCTCTTTAATGACTCATAGTCAGGTCATAGCACACTGCCATATTCACGAGGCAAAGATCCCAATTAGGGTCATCATGCATAGTGGCTCCTCATACTTTCTGACCCAGATATTAAGGGGGGGTATTGGTAAGTCTGTTGCGATATGATATACAGCTCTGGAAATAATGAGAAATGTTTCTTAAATCAGAATCTCTACTTGTTTGGCAGCCGTTCCATTCCGGTGTCTGTTAAATTCCAACAGAAGCACACACTTTTACTTAATGAGGTACTGATTAGGTGATTACCTGAACCAAATCTAATTTGACGAAGAAAAGTAGAAAAACCACTGCTGTGGTATCATTATCCTCTTGCAATAGGACCAGCTGGATGGCAAAAGCATTGCAAATGGTACCTCAAAGGTAATTTGAATACAAAAATATCTATACAGCATGACGAAAGACTTGAGTAAAAGAATGGTTGAATCTGGCTGTACTGGCACAGGAATACAGAGAGCGTCAGGTTGCTTCCATCCTGAAAGTTTCAAAGACTGCAGTTCATATGAACAATGTCTAGCAACAGACATTGGGGACAACAAAGCTACAGACGGGCTGAGTGCGAGAACGACTGTCCACTGACCGAGATGACGGTCAACTCATTTAAATGTCACTTAACCGTAGGATGACATCATGTGACCTACATTTTCCATATTTATAAGAAATTGGATGAAATTGAAGAGAACCCCTTCGTCAGCCGTCTACACATCTACTGCAACGCTTTGCATGACATGACTGAGCATGCTAGTGATGTGCAGTTCACAAACAATTTGTTAGTTTTGAATTAATCTTTAGTGAAAGTGTGTCCTTTTTTCTAGTGACTCGTTCAATTGTATCGTTCATTCGAACATTTGGCAGCGGTTAACTGCAACTTGATAACTTGCTTCATACCCGGTTCTCCATCTCAGTTCTCCGATCCACTTCTATGTGCATTTGCAGAGGAAACTTGATCAAGGCAGGGACATCATAAAGACATGTGTAGAACTGATAATTGAATGCAGACTATAATAAATAATACTGTTAGTTGATTACTGATGCCATGAAAAAAATGTAAAACAAGCACAGAGCCGCTGCCTTTGCCGAAGTAAATAAGGCTTGTGAGCAACTGACTTGATCAGTTTCATCGTTGAATTAAATGGTTGCTGTAAGCATTACTGGTTAAAATAAACAAAATGTCTTCAAACTTTTTACTGAATGACTCTAAGATCTGTCAATAGAAGGAGTCGAAAGAGCAAGCAACCATTTGAGCTCCACAGCTGATGTGCTCGCCTATCAAGTACGATATCACGACAGGGTTGCTGTTGCCATCTAAAAGATTTTACCAACATTTCACCGCATAAAGTATGGACAACACAAAATGTATAGCCACATTTTATTTCTTACTCACCTCGACATCATTATCGCTGTCAAGGATGTTTTTGACCTTGTATCACCAAACAACATGGAAACACTTCTAAAGCAAACATTTGTGGCCACTTTTGTGCTTGCATTTTGAGTAATTAAATTTATTTAAAAATGTCAAATGATAACATACCGTTTTCTGGTTTCTTATTAATGACAACATCCATGGGACTTCTGTAACAGGCTCATATAAGGTAGATTTTGATATATAAAATCTACCCTAATCTGAACCCTAAACCTAACCCAAATCTATCCTTAACCTCAAAGTAACGTTTATGCCTAAACTTTACCTAGGTGTAATGCCTAACCGTAACCCTAAACTTGCCTGGACAATGCCTGGACCTAAAGAGACCCCAATTCTAACTCTAAAATAAATTGTAAGTTTGACCCTACACACACACACTGTTACAGAGCTGAAGCAAGCTGTTTTTGGCACTTTTCTGTTTACCTTTTCTAGAGGGTAATTAAGAACACATGAGCCGCTGGATTACTGTGTAGTGTAAATGTAAATCTCATGCTCAAGCCACACACTTCCTTGCAGTGAGCTAGTGTTGTTTTAATGTGAAGGGAAAATGGTCTGTTTGACATTTGCTGCTCACATTTGTGCACAAATGATTTATTCAAAAAATGTATGCTTTTCTATTTAGCCAATTAGTTAAACATCACCAAACGCATGATTAAGAGCTTTGCACCTATTAAAAGCTTTGCAGTAAGATAATAAATCATTGAGGATCATTTCAGATTTGTGAAGTGAAAAATTTGTTCAGTGTGTATTTCTGTTGCTAATGTCTTTAGGTTGGGAGTTGATGTTGGATAGCCTGATTGAAAACTTAATTGTAGCCTATGTAATCACAAAATTACATGAGATATTTGTTAAATTATGCTTTTACAGAAAATAATGGAGCAATGTTCAGAGGCAGTCATTTTTGCGGGAAGCAGGCTGTGTGTAAGGTGGTTTTTCACATGCTCAGCTATGCTTACATACTCTGGCTAATGCTGTTCACTGATGTCTTAAATACGCTGTTATCAAGCATGTACAGGCAAACAATACTATTCAGAATGAATCAAATTTGAAGGGGAACCCTACTTGCTAGTTGACAATGTAGTGTATAAACCATGTATGAAATTGGCCACGCTGGTACATAAATTATGAAAACTATTTTGGGCTTGCATGACAATAAAGCAGGCTTTTCTGCATTTCAGATACATTTTAGTAGATTGAAACCTTGAACTTCAGTGTGCCAGGCTTGCCAAATGTCAGAAGGTTTCATCTAAAGAGTTAGAGGTGTATTTTGCTATTTTCCAACTTAATGTCAGATTGCTCTTCACCCTGAAAGTGATCAAAAGGATCTTCTTTAAAAACGTACAAACTTCCACAAATCTGCATTCAGTCATTAAAAGCAAACTCTTCTGGGAAAATGTAGCCTTTAAAAATGTACTCAAAGTATGATGGGGATTGGTTTTATACTGTAGGTCTGAAATGCACATCGAAATTGAACTTTGCCCAGTTTGCTCTGAACCATGGATTACTGTTTCTCTTGGCCAATAGACTACGGTCAGGTGCGGAAAAATAGTGGGATTTTTTTTTTGTAAAATGCCCCTTTAAAGAGTTAGTTTGCAAAAGTTACTACATGATACCCATGAGGTATAGAAATATAGGGCTAGCTACTTTTTTCCCAGATTGGATGTTCTACAGGTGCCCTGAAAGTTCACATTGTCATCCATAGCATTAAAACAGATCTTAAATCTGTTGTGCTGCTCGTTTGAAGGCAGGCATTCAAGTAGTATAAAGGATGAAGCATAAAGTTTTTGTGAATTAGTGTAACATTTTCCCTCTATCTTTGCTTGTTTTCTAATGGTGAGGGTTACAGTTTAATTTGAAGGCTTCACAGAATTCTTACTGACACCAGCAGATCCTGGGCTCAAGTGGTAACATTCACGAATTTGACCCGCAAAATAAAAATGTTGACCTACCTTCAACTTCCCCTCTGCAACATTTGTATTTGTCTCTTTGCTATCTTTATCCTCACAGCGATCACCAAGCTTTATGGGTCCATTCTGCCATACCATAATTGTCTAAATCCTCCCCAAAATAATATATACTGAATAATTGTATGACCATGACCCTTTTATATATGCATGGACCAGCACAACATAAAGAATACGTATTGGCGCTATTGGCATAATGGAGACCCACCATCTTTGGATCCAGAGAAGGGTGCACTAAATTGTATTTTTCTGAATAGTTATTCACAGATTCATCTTTTTCTTTTGTTATGAATCCATTATGGATTAAACTTTTAACAACGCAATGTAATAATCTGAGCTTCATTTGTGTGAACGTGATAAATTAAAGACTTCAAATCCAAATAAGTGTTACCTATAAACAGGCACTATTTTGTAAGTGTTCTGTTTTAAATAAATTATTTAACAAATTTTCTACAACCCAGTTTGCAAAGAAAGTTGGGATGCTGTGTAGAGAAAAACAATGCAATAATGTGCAAACCATTTAAACCCTATATTCAATAGAAAATATTGCAAATACAACATATTAAATGTTGTTTCTTAAATTATATGCCAACTTTGATCTAGGTATTTGATGCCAGCAACATGTTTCACAAAAGCTGAGACAGGGAAAAGTTAGTGTAATGAAAAACAAACCAGGCAAGCCTAGTTCAGCTGTCCTGCAACATAATGTTTTGCCCTCACGTGGAAGGCATTGTCGTTGACCACTACACTATATAGCTGTACATTTGATGGTTGTCATTATAGCCTCTTGTGTCTACCCTAAACAAATCCTATTTTGGCACTGGATGGTTCAACAGCTAATTGGGATTTAGTGAATGATAAAGATACAGTTAAACTGACTTCTGTTTCTTAGTAAGTTTACCTCCCCCATAGTGTCTATGAACTTTGGTTTTTGCCACTTCCTGTTTGCACAGCTTATTAGCCAGTAATAGGCTTGCTAGTATCTACTAACTACCTAGGAATAATCATAAGAATTTTGCAATTGCTAGCAAGACTGAAGACAAACCTTTCCATGCCAGAATCAGACGCAATATATAGAAACAGTTTTAATCAAGGCTTACTACAACATAACTGCTGTATGTTGTAGGCAGCAAATGTTTATCTTGACCCGAAATGCATGCATGGATGCATACTTTGAATATCCACCAGAAACACTCCCAATATATCTGCTAAATGTTATTTCAGACTTATTATAATGTTGATACTGAAGGTTTCAGCCTGCAATGTTTTCATCTATACGGAATAATTCATAATGTGTACTTCACTTTGCCTGTGAGGAGAGACGAACGCGAGACTAGTTTACAGATCCACTTCTCTAACCATTACTCTATTTAGCAAAGGGGAGTCAGTCAGTCAGTTCGCTCTTCTTGGCCGGCTTCCGCTTAAGTGGTCCGGCAGAAAAACGTGTGGAACATGTCATAACTACACTGCTCAAAATAATTAAGGGACAGTGTAATCATCACAGTTTCCCTGACCTGAATCCAATTGAGAACCTCTGGGACGTCATAGCAGTATATTCGACGACGCCAAGTAGCGCCTCAGACTGTCCAGGAGCTCGCTGATGCCCTGATCTAGGGCTAGCAGGAAATGCCCCAGGACACCATCTGCTGCCTCAGCAGGAGCATGTCCAGATGTTATTGGGAGTGCATACAGGCACTTGGTGGCCATACACACTACTGAGTCATGTTATGAGTTGCACAATTGAAATTAATCTAAGTTGGAACAGCCTATGATTTCAATTGTTTACTTAGATATTTTTTTATTCAGCCATCTATCGGTTGGTGATTTTAGTTTTCATTGACAGTTGTTACGTCATTTTCTTTTCAATGAATTCTACAATGTACATTAAAGGTTCTGATCTTTAAATTATTTAGTTAATCATGGCCTGATCTGTTTTTTTATTTTATTTTTTCAAGTGTTCCCTTGATTTCTTGAGCAATGTAATTAAGTTAATTGGCAAGTCAGTGATATGAATGGGTTTAAAAAGAGCATCCCAGAGTGGATAATTCTTTCAAAAGTAAAGATATGGAGGGGTTCACCACGTTGAAAGACTGCACAGGCAAATTGTGCAACAATTTAAGAATAACCTTTCTCCGTGTAAAAAGGTTAGGGGATCCGGAGAAATCTCTGTACGTAAGGGACAAGCCCAAAAACAATACTGGATGGCCATTATCTTTGGGCCTTCAGACAACACTGAATTTAAAAAAGACACAATTTTCTAGTGGAAATAACTACATTGACTCAGGAACAGTTCCGAACACTTTTGTCTGCGTAACCAGCATGCGCTGGCATCCACAAATGCAAGTAAAATCTCTACCATGCAAAGATGAAACCATAAGCATAGAAGATCCAGAAACACAACCTCTTCTTCTGGGCCCGAGCTCATTTAAGATGGACTCAGGCGAAGTGGAAAACTGTCCTGTGGTCTGACAAATCAAAGTATTATATTCTTCTTGGGAATCATGGGCGCCACATCCTCTGGACTAAAGTGGAGAGAGACCACATGGCTTATCAGCGCACAATTCAAAAGCCAGCATCCGTGATTGTATGGGTGTACATGAGTGCACATGGCATGGGTGACTTGCACATCTGTAAAGGCACCATTAATGCTGAGCTATACAGCACCAGAAAAAATTAAGAGACCACTGCACATTTTTCTTTGCTTTCCAAAGATTTGGAAAAGGAAGGTTTTGAGTGAGGAATAGTTAAGAGAATATTTTAAGAGACCACTGCAAATTGAACACTTCTGTTCCTCACTCAGAACTTTCCTTTTCAACTTTTTTTGGAAAGGAAAGAAGGTGTAATGGTCTCTTAATTATTTCAGGAGCTGGATATGCAGGTTTTGGAGGAACATATGCTGCCATCCAGATGTGTTTTTCAGGCTAGGCCTTGCTTATTTCAACAACACAATATGAACCACATTGTCTCTGTAGTAAAAGAGTCTGGTTGCTGAACATTTGGTGCATTATGAAATGAAGAATACGACAAAGGACCAGAACAGTTGCGCAGCTGCAATCTAATCTCAAGCAAGAACTGACAAAATATTTCACTTTCAAAACTACAGTTATTGGTCTCCTCAGTTCCCAAATGCTTACAGAGTATTGATAAGAGGTGACGCAACCCAGTGGTAAACACGCTTTCTCCCAACTTTTTTTAAATGTGTTGCTGGCGTCAGATTCAAAATGTGCATATATTTTTGCACAAACAATAACCTTTCATTTGATATGTTGCCTTTGTATTTTTTTTCTATTAAATGTTGGTGCCAAATTGTTTGCACGTCATTGCATTCCATTTTTATTAGCATTTTACACAGTGTCAGGCTTTTGGGGAACAGGGTTGTAGTTTGCACTCACACAAATGTAGTAGGAGGGAAAAATTTTAAACCAATTTCAATGCTACTGAGTGTACAGGTGGGAAGAATTAGTGCAGAGAGAATGAGAATCTATTACCTGCGTGATTGGATATTAAATTATCTGACTTTATATTGTTTGTAAACATACGCAAACCTCAGTGACCAAGTTCTTAGTAAAGGTAGCTAATCTTTCCTCAAACCTAACATTTATAAGATTGTATGTTTCAAGGCCTACGTTATCCTCAATGCTCCTCATCAGTCAAGTCCAGAAGACAAAGGACGGTGTAGCAACCCCGGAACTTGATTTACGTCACTTTCGATTTAGTTATGTGAATGTGGCTATATGCTATATCAATGATCAAATGGATGGGGCGTCGCATCCTGTTGTTTTCGAAGAGGCAACAAGAGCAATCATTTCTAAAACGTCCTTGTGAAGTTTGACCCATACCCCGTACAGTACAATAAATCATATCAGTCTATTCTGCCCATTATGGGGTACAAGGAAAATCCAAACAATACATATAAATGTCCACAATATCATGCATTTAGTTACACTCCAATTTGCTCAGCTTCACACCTCTCCAGATGAGCTCTGAACACTTGTTATTCAGATCTCTAAAGATCTGGAAAACCATCACCATTGGAGGCTTGGAGGGGAAATACATTTTCACTCTTCCTCAACAGACATTGAGGAAACACACACACACACACACACACACACACACACACACACACACACACACACACACACACACACACACACACACACAGAGACGGGTTGACCGAGAGCGGCAGTCTAGATTTGAAACATATCTGTCAATTATAAATTCTTAATCACTAGTTACTAAGCCTTGGGGCCACAGGCTAACTTTCACACACATCTTTTCACGGTAATTGTTCATTTCATAACAGAACTGTTTTGTTCACTCACGGTCAGTTGAATTGCCTGCCTTGCTTGATTCACTTAATGCCCTAACAATGGCCTTGAAGCCCTGGCAAATTAGGTTACCTTAAGGTCACGTGGCCTTGTCCCTAAAATCATGAAGTTCCATTATTGGTCACCACATTCTATTTTTTTGTGGTTTACTTTCTGTTTTTTGTTTTACAATATAGCGGAGTTTCGTTGCATGATTACAGCTGGACTTTTGCAGTTTGGACTGCAGTCTACCTTTGCTTATATTGCAACTTATTCCTTTTAGTGCCCTACTTATGACCAGGGTTTGGGGTTAATTAAATGTAGCGCACTATTTTGGGGTTCCATTTTAGAAACTCTTAGGCTGACCTAAATCTTGTGGCTGCAGCCATAACAAAAACCTGGCAGCTGTAGCTTGGGGACACTGCTGAGACAGACGCTTTGTAATCCCTTGCACCATATGTTGTCTCAGCCTGGACACCGATTTGATACAAGGTATTACAAACACATTTTTAATTCACATCAAAATTCATTTTAGCTTGAGAAATGTAACCAATAAAGTGATTGCACAACTAAGAACCCCTGAGTCCGGTCCAAAGAAGTGTTGAGGGTATGTGCCGGCCATAACATCCTCAGCCACAACTGGGCAATTTGAAAAGAGCTACAAGGTCACATGTCCTCAGTCTTGGTCTCAGGAGATCTGTTCTGACAATGTTGGAGGTCTCATCTTTGGCTGCGGCTAGGGTCAGGAGTAACTTGGTTTCATAGGTGGAAATTTTAATGTGTATGGAGTGCAAAGAATCTAAGGGAAATGCATAATATATGTTGCGGATCAGGTTTCAACCAACGTGCCTGTCAAAACAGGTGCACCTACGCTGAAGTCAGAAATGGATAACATGGTAGACTTCTAGTGTAAAATGGTTGTTGATAAGGTTTGCAAGGGATTGACAAGATCCACTTGACATTTTTACAGGCCCCGGTCAGCAAGCCACTGACAATTCCTGTCTGACACCTGCAAGATCCTACACTTTTGTTAATAACATAAATACCCAATACCAGTTTAATCCGAAGTCTACCATATCCAATACAAAATATGTTAGGTATGAGGGATATTCAGATCTCAACTGTAATCAACCCAAATGTATCTGAAAGACACAAAGTGCCTAATTTATTCTTACAGATGCCTGCTAAATTGTTTAAACTTTTCGGGTAGTGAACTCAAATTTTTTCACATGCATTTTGTTTTATTTTGGTCCCTCTAATACATGGTTTATAAAACCATTTGGGATGTCTTATAGTGGCTAGAATAATTGTATACGGAATGTATTCAGACATGCCTCTACATTTACTTATTGAGCTATTTATTGAATATTCTTTCCCATCTACACACAATTCCCCATATTCTCAGTCTTGATGTCGAAAGGACCATAATCTACTCAACACTTTTGCTCGCTACTTAAACAGATTGAGAACAAGCTATTGGATGAAGTGATTTCAGCCCACACACTAATAGAATTGTCTTACAGCTGTTGAATGATTTGTTGCCTTTTTACTTAAAAAAAAGATGACAACCTGATGTAATGTTGTTTATTTCCACTTTTGCTTGTCATTCAAACTTGGTCATAATTGTGCACATAGTACAAAAAATAGATACACAATTTCAGTGTTTTCATTTGTTATTGCTTTGGCATTCAACAAATCTGGTATCTTCTTGACTGACAGATGGTTAATTTTCGGTTAACATCTCTGTACAGCTCCAACCAAGGCTCTGATGTGTTTAGACTCAATCTGACCTAACTTGGTCTTAGCTTCATGTAGCTGACTGTGTTGTGAAGTCAGTGTCTGCAAAGTCACAAATAAATAAATAAAACTTGCAGTTCTCTTCCACTGGCTCCTGTTTCCTCCTACACTCAGAGCAGCAGGAATACGCCTTGTTGGTCCTGGCCGGGAAGACAGGGCAAAGAACACAGGCCTCTTTATCTAGCCAACCTCCACTCAGCCATGGCCTGCCCCTCATTCTGCTAGCTTTCTCCAATTCTCTTCTCTCTTTCAGCACTAACCTTGCAAGTGGGGTGTGGTCACAGGTTGGGTGTTGAAACTGAGCAGTATGAAATTGTAGGATAAAGGGAGAAAAAGGGGTTGAGGAGACTGCTTGTACAGTATTTAATTAATGTAGCGTTTTCACACAGGTGAGAATAGTCAGTGAGGGCAGAGCCAGGTTAATGTAAAAAACTATTTTGCTTAAATCACTTTGTTTGCAATTTTTTGAATAAATCAGAAACATCAAATTTATAAATATTCAGACCCTTTGCTATGATATGGAAGATTTGAATTTCTGATGCATCCTATTTCCATTGATCATCCTTTGTTTCTACAAGGTGATTAGAGTCTGCCTCTGACAAATTCAGTTGATTGGACATGATTTGGAAAGACTCAACTATTTGTATAGTGTCCCACACCTGGCAGTGCTTTTGGAAATGACCAAAACATTTCTGCAGCATTGTTCATAAGAGGTTCTTTTTGCATGAATCTCTCCCCAAGAATACAGAAACCTCCATCCTTAAATGGATATTTGGAGCCGCCAACGCTCATACTAGAGCTGACTGCCCAGCCAAACTAAGCAATCGGGGAAGAAGGGCGGTGGTCAGGGAGGAGACCAAGAACCCGTTGGCCACTATGACTGCTCACGAATTTCTATGGAGCAAGGTCCAGACAGAACCTTAATGCAAGAGTGCTCTGAACCTCCGATTGGGTTGAGGGTTAATCTTCCGTCAGGAGAATGGCCCTAAAAATACAGCCACGACAATGCAGAAGTTACTTTGGGACAAGTCTTTGAATGGAGTTGAGTGGCCCAAGAAGAAATCTAACTCTGGTCTAACATCTTTGGAGTGACTTGAAAATGGCTGTCCAGCAAAGTTCTTTAACCTGACAGAGCTTGAGAGGATCTGCAGAAAATCGGAGAAACTCCCTAAATATTGGTTTGCCCATAGTGTGTTGCATCATACATGAGAAGACTCCGCTGTAATCGCTGCCAAAGGTGCTTGAACAAAGTAGCAAAGGGGTCTAAGATTTTATGTAAATGTATTTTTTGAAAACCTGTTTATGCTTGGTCATTTTGGGGTATTGTGTGTGGATTGATGAGGAAAAAAATATTTTTAAATAAGACTATAATGTAACAGTATGTGGAAAAGGGAATGGGTCTGAATTCTTTCCGAAGGCACTGTAGTTCCATCTCTTCACAAGTAACGTAATAGCCTCTGGGACCCATTCAATTCGCTATGTTGGTTTTTGTCATTGTTTTTGTCATTTCTTTCCACTTAAATATGTTTTAGGAACTCTTCAAATGCTATGCCTGTAAAGCAGTAGTACTCATTGCACGGTCTGGGTGCTGCTTGCGGCCTGCAAGCCCTAAATGTGTGGCTTGTAGTGATTTTCCTATTTTCCTTTCATTATATTTAACAAAAATACAATTTTAATTTAAAATGCAGGCGGGAATCACATAACATCATTGAATTATCTCTTTTTCCTTGGACGGCAGACATATGGCAGTTATAGTACAGTTGTTGAACAGAAAGGCAGAAATAGAAATATTGTATGCTGATTTCACAAATAACTGAGCTATTTTAATGGACATTAAGGGTCTGCAACTCTGCCTCAACTATTAACAAGACGCATAGAAGCATCGGTAAGCAATTGATCTGTGCTGCTGTGTTTTGTTACAAAACAAGTTGTTCAGAGAAACTTTAATGATTACTGCCTCTTCTGGGACAAAAATAAGGAGAGGGATATTTTAAATGCTGATAATAATATTGGTTAGTCAAATCTGGCATGTGTGTGCACTGGGGGCACCTCAAACCTGCAAGGGAAGGAGAAGGGACTCATATGCCTGCTGAGAGGATATTCCTGAATTTGGTATGTTTAAATGTGTTACTCATCAGGAAGCACTTTTGGCTAAACACAGATTGTGATTTACAGAATGTGTTACAGAAGGTCATGTGCGTGGTGAAAATTATTATTGCGAGGGCCCTGAATCATTGCCAATTCTGCGATTTGCTGGAGGAATACTGGACTGGATAGGGCAACTTGATATTTCACAATGTGGTGAGATGGCTGAATTTGGGAAATAATTCTCTCCTCCCTCAGATCTGTGATTTTGAGGGAGGAGAGCAGCCAGAGCTGGATGATCCACAGTGGATATTAAAGCTGACTTTTTTTTAACTGAAATCACGTGCCTCCTGATGAAGCTGTATCTCCAGCTCCAAGGGAAATCTTTAACACCAGGCAAAATGCTTTGTGTGGTCACGGCATTTCAAAATAAAATCACCATTTTAACTGAAATCACCATACTGACAGACTGTTCATTTCCCAAAACTCAGAGCAATCACTACATCCAACCCAGACATATAGCAACATTTTAGCTGTGATACATTTGTGCATGTTTTGGAAGAGTTTGAATCAAGATTATCATGGAGTACGAGGTGTTTTTCAAAATCTTTCATGTGCCAGTGTCATCGCTGACCCAAGTCATCACACCACTCGGTCCTGACTGCACAGGAATAGTGAGATACTGTAGTAGTATGGAGGACCAAAACTTAGAAAATGTGAAATTAAATTAATGAATAAATAAATCTATCAATGCATTTTTTATAGGGCTGTCAAATTTAGCTATTTAACGCATGCGATTCATTTAAAATGCTTAACTCTGTTAATTTTTGTCACCGTTAATAATTTTTTTATATTTGAGGCTCGGTGCCATTCAGTATAAAGCTTGACTTTTGCGTGAGCTGTGAGGATCGCGCTACTATCACACTTATTGTTAACCCGGAACTGTATTGTAGGTTGACCTGACCTGAGCGCTTGACAGGCATTTTTTCAATACAGTGTATCTTTTGAGAGTTGGATTTCGTGTTGTAGGATCTGAGCATTAACAACTACAATATGAATGTATGGTTCATTAGAAGTGAATGTGCCTAGATATTGAGAATAACAGAAAGTTAAGATTCTCCCTGTTGGTTGCGCTCTGGTAACCACAGGAATGTTTACATTGACCATTTGGTGTGGGGGTTAGGGTCTTGGCTTTGCTAGGTAAACACGCCCCTCAAGGTATTTAACAGCTTGTACCCCACATTACAGTTGAGTAGAGTGAGACGAGGAGAATAGGGAAGAGTTTGAGCCTGTAACATCATGTGCTAATAGACTATCAATATGCTGCAATAAACATAGAATACTCTCTCCCTTGACAACCGAGTATGCCAGTTATTATTACTACCACTATACGACATGGCTTTCTAACAGTGTCGTGTTTACTCTGCACTAGTTTAACACAGGCCTAAAAACGCATTAGTTTGGCTACACATCCGTTTGTGCAATTGATGTGAGGAAATGTGCTCTCCGTAAATTACGGATGTTTCCTGATTTGTTTGTGGATATCATCGCTACCCATCATGACTACCTAATGCCTATGCTTAGTCAAGTAGCCTACCTCATGCATTTGGTTGAATTTGGGAAATATGTAATAGATATACTTGGAAGTATTTTGTGGTGGCCAACATCTTTCAGGAAATCTAATGTTTACAGTCACTCACCCGAACCCCATTTATGCCTAAGCATCAAAGGACAATATTTTGACATGCTAAGGTGTGAGTCAGTTAAATGCCTGCACACCATGTAGCTGTCCAGGTGAGGGGCTGAAATACATTTTATACAGTAGCCTAACGTAGCAGATATTGTCCGTGGTTTGTTAATTAAGAACAAAATTCTATTTACATTTACATGGGGTGCTTTTAGATGCAGCCAGTTATTGTGGTAAGTTATGGACCGACATTGTATGTATATCAAACTAAATTAAAGGCATTGACAACATAAATTTAATTCCAAGTCAAGCGCTGTCCATAGTTTGCAATGAAACACAGTATGTCTACCATAATGCGCTGCTTTTTAAACAGAAAAGGGTGTTATGGGCAAAAATTCAAAAACTGAAATTAACTACAGAAGATACTGCAATTAATTATTGTTTGACAGCACTAATATTTATAAAAAAATATTATTAATGTATTTATCAATATTATATCCCTATGTATTTAATTCCTTTATCATTGATTTCTGAATATCTTTTTTCATTCTTTCCATATTCTATATTCCATATTTATTAAAGTATTTCCTTGTCCTTAAGCTAATGAGAGGGTGGGAATAACAGTCAGATGTAGCAGTAGCAGATAGAATCAGACTGTGAAGACTGTGAGCACTGTTTTAGATTCTTGGCATATCCCCATGGTTCCAATCACTATTCCTCATTTAAGCGCATGCATAGGTGACATGAGTATAAAAAAAATTGAGGTTTCAGAAAAACAAAAGAATTTTTGCGAAGTGAATAGGCTATCAGAAAGGCGCGTCTTTGCAGGTCTGTCCCATGCGTCCTTGAATTGAATTTTGCTCATTTCAGTGCCAGTGCATAGGACCAGACTCGGAATTTAAGCAATCATTTTTTCCCCAAACTCCTTTCGGTTTTGGACCTTTTTGAAATCAACACATTATTTCTATCAGATCCCTATGAGTGACCCACAAAGACACGCCATTTTAGTAGCATATTCATTTTCCAAAAACCCCTCTCGGTTTTTTTATAGCATGGGTGTCAGAATCATTTCATGTATTGGAATGGAATTGTTCAAATGGGACCTCATGGAGGCCGGGTAATGTTTTGCTAAAATCAGTTTGACTATACACATGGTTATTCAGGCTGTTTTTGGATTTATTTGAAATCGTTCAAGAAGGCCTACAGATACCAATTATTGCAAAGTTGGCACATGAAAAAAACTGTGCATTATTACATGAAGCAAAGACAGATTGCAACAAATGCAGGTTGAACAGAATGCCTTTTCTATACAAAACTGACAAGAATACATTTCAAGTGATGAGAGAAGTGCAACAAATAGCCAATCGTGAGCACTATAGAAAGCATGTTTTCTAATAATGTTAACTATTAATAATTATAAGTTTGAATATCTATTATTCATTAAATATACATTTGAAATAATGCAGTTATTGTTATAAAACACTTGTTGTCTGTCCAGAATAGCTGTACCAATCAATGAGAAATTGCATGTTGGCACATAAAAAGTAGATGTGTGAAGAAAAAAACAAGTGCCACAGAAAGCATTTCATACAACTATTAGCAACATAACTTACATTGTTTGAAAATCGGAGTAATTCATTAACTCTTAAATTTGTCTAGAATAGCTTCTTCAGATACAGTGGTAATCCAGCTGCCCTGTGATCAGTAGATATAGAATCCTGCATGATATAGTTGGGGAGGCTATGACGTTTTTACTTGCTGGGGGACACCAAACATTTTTTGGCTTTTACCAGCCTGTCAACATTGGAAACCAATTTCTGGGTAGTTGCGATTATGTAATTTAGATATTTGTGTGTCAGCTGATTGGACAGTTTGGACTTAATGTTCAGCACTGAGAAAGGTTGCTCGCATAGATACAGTGGATATAAAGTCTACACACCCCTGTTAAAATGCCAGGTGTTTTTGATGTAAACAAATGAGACAAAGCTAAATCATGTCATAACTTTTTCCACCTTTAATGTGACCTATAATGTGAATAATAAATGACAAACTGAAATCTTTGAGGGGGGGAAATAAAAAACTCACAATATCCTGGTTGCATAAGTGTGCACACCCTAAAAATAATACTTTGTTGAAGCACCTTTTGATTTTATTAGAGCACTAAGTATTTTTGGGTAGGAGTCTATTAGCATGGCACATCTTGATGGGGCAATATTTGCCCACTCATCTTTGCAAAAGCGCTCCAAATCTGTCAGATTGCGAGGGCATCTCCTGTGCACAGCCCTCTTCAGATCGCCCCACAGATGTTTAATTGGATTCAGGTCTGGGATCTGGTTGGGCCATTCCTAAACAATCTTCTTCTGGTGATGCCATGCTTTTGTGAATTTGGATGTGTACTTTGGGTCGTTGTCATGCTGAAAGGTGAACTTTCTCTTTATCTTCAGCTTTCTAACAGATGCCTGAAGGTTTTTTGACACAATTGCCTGGTATTTGGAACTGTTCATGAGTCCCTCCACCCTGACTAAGGCCCAGTTTCCAGCTGAAGAAAAAGACCCCAAAGCATGATGCTGCCACAACCATGCTTCACTTTGGGTATGGTGTTTTTTGGGTGATGTGCAGTGTTGTTTTTGTTTCCTAACCTACCTTTTGGAATTATGGCCAAAAATGTCAACCTTGATTTCATCAGACCATAACACATTTTCCCACATGCTTGATGTTTGATGTTTGTTTTTGCAAACTTCAGCCAGGCTTGAATGTTTGACATGATTTATCTTGTTCTTTTACATCACAAAAAAATTGAATTTTATCAGGGCTGTGTAGACTTTTTAGATCCACTGTGGGATGTCCCAAACATACAAAGTTTCTTTGATGCAAAAGCTGTCATCTTTGAGTAATTTTGTGTCAGGCATTGATAGAAGGACACCAAACCACCAGATTCAAATGTATCCCTCAACGGTGCGCTGCACTACAGTTCATGCAGCTCCATTTGGCGTTCCTCTGGTACATCTGGTGCCTCTTATGGTAACGGAGAGCAAAAAAGTCCTCTAGTTGATTGAGGACAGTGAATCGATTGTTAAATTAGCATATAAGCAAGTCAAATGTATTTATAAAGCCTTTTTTTCCATCAACAGTTGTCACAAAGTGCTTTTACAAAACACCCGGCCTTAAAACCCTAGGAGCAAACAACAGTGGTGTTGGATTTCAGTGGCTAGGAAAAGTTCCCTAAGAAGGCTGAAGTTTTAGAAGAAACCTAGTGAGGAACCAGGCACAGGGGATGACCAGTCCTTTTCTGGCTGTGCCAGGTGAACATTTTAAGAGTACAAGTTGTAGTCATTATAAAATGCATATGGGCTGAGTCCAGAGTCTATTTAAACCAAGTCCAGGTTGGAAGCATTACCAGATGGACAAGGACAACACGGGGGACAGCAGAGTGGCAGCTGAAATCATCAGGTATCGTCTTGATCTGCAACACAACCAGGAGGACTTTGGACAGGGACAGCAATGAGTCTTTCAAGCCTGGTACTCCACAGGTGTGGGCCAAGACCTCATGCTCTCCTAAGTTTAAAACAGGGCAGGAGACGGTAAATATAGAAAATGCATCTACAAGGATTTATAGTGGAGGAGAACTGACCCTACTCCCCCAGCACAATAATATAGCAGCGTAAGACCTTGGGGCTGAGACAGTGTGGTAGGGCAGGCCGTGATTATATTGTGGTCTGATAAAACTGCCTCAAATTGCCGATGGTTAAGTATTTTCACTCTTATTAAATTCACAGTTTGGATAACAACATCCATGATGTTGTCCATGTTTAAGCTCTTGCTGCATAAGACTTCTTGATGTAATATACAGTGAAAGTTCCAGAACACTTGCTCTGGGTTAACAGCCTGAACATTCTCTGAGTCTCTGACTGGCGGAGCAAGTGGTTTGACTTTCTAGATGCGTTGGTCACTGGCCAGCCTTCTCTGGCGCTGCGGCAATGATGACTCGTCTGCTGCGTTGCTGGAAGCGTTACTGGAATTGATGATGGAAAACACAAACTAAATAAGCAGTCGGTTTAAGGTAAATCACACAATGTTTCACATGATGTATGTTCAATTCTATAATGATATGTTTTGGAAAAGTCATGATATTTGATTTCTATACTAGTCATGTTATTGTTAGTCATGCTATTGTTCCTTTAGACAAAAACTAAAGTTAGCTCCAGGTATATCATGTTAGCCTAGCTAACGTCCTCTATTATCAACCGTCCTCCTATTTTTTTATAATGATGTGTGGAGGTAAATATTAAAAAATATCATGTATGGAAATTGAGGTTGCAAATCTGTGAAGTCAAATCGCGCCACACTCCAGACATCATCATGTAGGCTATTATCCGTGATCTATCTTTTTCCTTCATCTCCAGAACGCATGAGAAGTAGCTAAAACTTTTTAGTATACACGTAAGTAATACTGTGATCAGACATTTGTAATGCAAATAAAGAGGAAATGAAACATTACTGAACTAAATAGTAAGGCGGCGGATGATAGAGGAGAGTGTTCGATAAAGGTAGTAATATTAGTATAATAGTAATATTTCCACTGAAATTTCAAATGATAATTAATGACATGCTAGTTTACATTTGTATGTCTCCAATAATCACTAAACATTGACGACTTTATCAAATTATTACTCTGATATTTTTAAAAACTGTTGGCTATGCCGAATGTGCATTTATTGGGGTGGTTTTGATTTAATTGTTCTTCTTAGGAAAGAGGAAAAGACACAGACTTCCTTTACATGCTGAGGGACATGGAAGACGCGAACCGGGCCGTCCTGCAGCGAGCACAGGAGCAGCAGAGCCAGTATGCAGCTGCTATACTGAGGAAAGAGTCAGGCTGAGAGAAGCATAAAGTGCGATAAGGATGCGAGAGTTGGCATTACTCAAGTCTCACGAAAGAAACCGTGTTATGTATATTGGCCATGTACAGTTATGTATATTTTTGCTATATTTTTTTATTCTCACTACGTAGTTGAAGATTGCTATGTCACCATTCATATATTACACACATGTATCTATAATATTCAATAATAATTCTACCAATTGCTGCTAGTTTACACTTGTTTACACTTATTTAAATGTTAAATAGTACTGCGTAAATTGCTGCTAGTTAACTAGTTTACTGAACTATTTGTATTTTGCACCAAAAGTTTTGCATATAAATACATAGTTGTGTAACTAAATACGTGTGTATAGTGGCTGTTTGTGTAAATCTGTAAACAAAGAACTCCCACACACGGTCTTGAAATATTTATTAAATCACAACAGAAAGAACAAAAATGTAAAACCAGGTGTACTGTAGAGGCCTTGGACTAGATGCAAGTACAGGTCTAAGGATGTACTTCAGACCTGTACGTGTTTCTATCCCATGAACCTCTCCAGTGGATGGCAGTGTCCTGCAGGTTATGTAGAACACAACATGCTATCACTATGGATCTGATCTTGTGTATGTTGCAGTTATTTCGTTTTAACAAGCACATCCATCTGCTCTTGTCTGCCAAAATAGTTTTCTCAAAGTTTGCAGAAATTGGGTACAGTGACACTCCAAATTATGCCATAATAATGTAATTCTCCAAATGAGAAATGCTCCTGTACTGCTGAGTTTGTCGCAGGGTTCCACAGTGCCATGGCGATCCTTTTTTGAACGGTTACCAAACAGTGGTGTCATGTCTCCCCAGTTATGGTTGCAATCGACGGCACGGGTACAGAAATATGTCCTAAGACATACGAAAATCCGTTATCCACTGGGCCTCTGTGAAACTTGGAACCACAGTTTCCCACCACGCTGTTGTTATATGCTGTACCCAAACGGATGTAGAAACACGACGGATTCTGCAGTACAAGCATATCTGAAACGCACACAAAAAGGTGCCATTAATAAGGCGATGTTGTTTACAATAAAATTATTCCCCATTGTGGCAAGCCTGTCTTTGACATCTCTGCTCTATAGGCTAACTGGCATGCGTTTGCCCTGCTCAAAGTCGGATCCGATCTCAAATATCAACCATCCATCACACAACCTTGGCGATGGACTTATTCAAAAGGGGAGACCTAAACAATTGTTCCAAATCACGCCACAAAAATCATGGATGCTCCAACAAATATGGATTTACATATTAGTGGTTTGCCCTAACTTCATGCCTGTCCTGTGTTCATGGCTCAGGGATTAAACCTTTTGTTTTTCTGCAGTTTGGCTGAGGTCTCTCACCGCTTTGTATTTTCTTCATGCTGTGCTGTTAGACACTTGCTCAGCACCAATATTAAAATTAAAAGTGCAGTTAATTGACGATTTCTGGGGCTGGTAACTCAAATCAATGTATTCTCCGCAGCAGAGGTAACTCTGGGTCTTCCTTTGCTTTAACGGTCCTCATGAGAGCCAGTTTCTTCATAGCACTTTTGCAACTGCATTTGAATAAATGTTCAAATACTTTTTTCAGAATTGACTGACCTTTATTTTATTCATTGACTTTGTGTTCAGTTGCATTAATCACGGTCTTTCCCTGTAGCCCAGGGCGGATGGACAGACACTTCTGACTGAAGTGTTTACGAGATCCAACCTGATTGAGAGCGATTACTTTGGCTTAGAGTTCCACAACACACAAATGAACTGGGTAGGTGCTATTATTAGTTGAGCATATTTAAATTTATTGGGAAATGGCCACATTGATTGTGGTTAGAAGAATGATGGAAAGCAAATGTGCAACAACATGTTTTAGAAAGAGGAAAGTGTCTGTAGAATGTCTGATGCATGGCTTGTAGAACAAAGAGTACCATCCTGGACTTTGAATACATTCACCTGTGGCATTCCTTTTTTGTGCATGTAACAAATAATTTTCACTCATGTATTTACTGTGCTCTTTTTAGGTTTGGTTGGAACCCACAAAATTAATAGTGAAACAAGTGAGACGTACGTGTATATAATTACATTTCTACTGTATTCCTGCATTTTGAGGCATTATTGGTTACTTAGGTATTTATTTGTTTCAGGACCCAAGAACACACTCTTCAGGCTGTCAGTGAAGTTCTTTCCCCCAGACCCTGGTCAACTACAGGAGGAGCACACTAGGTCTTTGTTGTGGTTGTATCCCAAATGGCACCTTATTCCCTTGTTAGTGCGCTTGGCACTAACGTCTCCTCTGGTGTCTGTATAGAAAAGTAACATAAACTTAACCCATTTCCCCAGGTATCTGTTTTCCCTGCAGATGAAGAGGGACCTGATAGAAGGCAGGTTGGCCTGCACAGAGAGCACTGCTATCCTGTTGGCCTCACATCTTGTGCAGTGTATGTACACCACAAATTAAGTATTGCCAAATGAACAAATATACACTACCAGTCAAATGTTTTAGAACACACAAATCTTTCCTGTTTTTGTTTAAATTTACGCAAGTTTATTGAACTACCTGAAATGGTAATAAGGTTAGCGGTAAACTACCTGAAGTCTAAAACAAAGGATTTTTTTCTGGGAACAAGTTATGGGTGAAAAACGTATAGCTGTTCTGCCGCAATGGAAGTAAATTAAGCCTTGAATGTTGATGCTAACAATGCCCACAGCTGTCCCAACTTGTTGATTGCTTACAAACCCGTTGCCTATAAAAGCAGTATGAGAACAGACAGTGTTGTTATGCCCTCTTAAGCATTATTTGGACTGTATTGCACAGAAGGTGCCTTCACAAATACTTCTTGGGATGTGCACCTTTAGAAAAATATGAATTTTGGATGAACTATCCCTTTACCATTTTCACAACAACGCCCCACAGTTGTAAACAACTGATACAACTGATCTCTAACTAATTGAAATAAAAAAATCATAAGCCCATCTGCCTTCTATGGAGATTGTGAGATACTTTACACAAAATTCATATGGTACATTCCAGATTCAATTTGGTTTCCCCAATTTAGTGTTTTTGTGACAGGTTTTTGTCACATGGACAATAAATGTTTCTGATAATTTTGTCAAATCACATTAGCAGGGGAGAGAATTGACCAGATTACGCTGTACATGCAAGTCAGTGTTTCTTGCATAGCAACCGTCCAACAATTACTTCAAGTAATGAGATTAGACTAATGTTATTCCTCTTCAATAAAACTGAGTTGTTTGAAGCTTTGAGGCACTGTTGGGTTAAATAAAAAGAAACAAATAAGTTACTAAAAAGGGTATTAAAAAGAAATTGTATTGCAACTGCGAGATGAGAGGGGAACTATGCTACAGAGAAACATTTTTGATTAAATTGTGCTCATGTGGAGTGTGCTAAATCTGGGTGTTCCTGGGGAGTTAGTTTAGAGGTGTGGTATGTGCGTTTATGTTTGTATTTGAGAATATATTGTCGTTGTAAGCCACAAAAAAGAGATGATGAGTTATGTTATTTGTCATGTATGTAATACTATGGAGTTCCCTGTCTATTTCACAGCTGAAATAGGTGACTATGATGACGTGGCAGACAGGGATTTCCTTAAGCTGAACAAACTGCTGCCCAATCAGGAGAGGGTACAGGAGAGGATAATGGAACTGCACCAAAGACACCTGTGAGTTGCAGACACGCGGTCTTCCTTTCGTCTTTGTCTAGTACAGGTAACCTAATAACAACCCTGAACTAGCTGATCTGGTTGTGCTGTTTAAGAAAACCCCATGTTTCTTGGAATAACAGTGATTATAGGAGTAGGAAACAGACCTGAGACCTTGCTACATTTTATGAACCATGTGGTGAATGTTGATTCCGGTTCATAACCTGCGCCGTGTAGAAACTGCACCATAGATTTTATAGCTTTGTGTTTATACAAACCCGAGTATTAACCACACCCATATATAAGCCACATTTTCCCAGAGAATTTTACTTTCGCAAAGCCCCTCCCCCAAATTGTCTTTGTCCAATCCTACCTTATCAACTGGTCACTACTTGAAGAAGGTCCGTCAAGCTTTTGTCATTAAGACTCGAAATGGTGTGCCTTCGCTAGGGCACCTGCTGCAAATCCGGATGTGCATAACAAATATATTTACTATCAATAATTCTGCAGCTTTTGTCATCAAATAGTTGAAAAGTTGTCCCCACCCAATCATGCCAAAAAGAGGTTCTAAATGTTTTTTTTATTGTAATATGTAATGCAATAAATACAAAGTTTTTACAAAAAATCGAACATTTTAATAACAACCTTAATATTGTTTTAGTATAAACAAATACGTTAGATATCCTATACCTTTACTCGGGAGACATTCAGATTCAGAAATGTCATAACAGCAGCAAATGACCTAATACGTAGGCCTGTCAAGTCGTTAGTATTTTATAATGTGATTTATTTGAAATTATTGTAAGCTTTTCCATTTAATACAATTGCAAGTCAACCAAATACATGCATTGTCTCCTATTATTTGGCTCAGACATTTATGAATTCTCTTACATTAGCTAACATCTTTGTGTTAATGTTTTCTGGCCAAATCAACAAAATACAAAATGTATTAGACCTTCTAGACAGCTATTTTTATATATAGTCCCTTAAAACAACTTTTTAAATTAAACTACACTTAATATGTAGACTAACAGAGTTACGGTCTGCATTAAATCAAACACACCTATCGATGCGTTCCTGTGAATACCTATATTTGAAGAGTCATTAGGCAATGTCCCTATTATTATGATAATTTCTGGGATGCACAGGTATGCTTTCGCTAGCCGTGATTTCCTGTACTTGGCTTTTAGCCAGATTTGTTTAGTCTATAAAAAATGACCCATAATTTCTGCCACCAAGTGAGTCAATCGGTAGTGCAGACCATTTTAGTGTAACCTTTGAACATTTGAATAACAAATTGTCAACAATTCTACTATTTGTTCTCTCCCATATAATTTATAGTGACTTCTTTTGGGTTGTGAAATGATTTAGTCAACATTTATATATGATTATCCATTAGACAGCCATGTTATCTAATGCTGACATTCTAATTATTTGTGCTAACATGACCATTAAAATGACTTAATTGCTACTACTTTGTCAGTTAGCTAGCCAGCTACCTCTAATATTAGCTTGTTGCATCGGGGCACTATTGGGCTTAATTTTAGCAGACGACCTTCTGCTGAAGTTGATAGGATTATGTTGACTGATAAGATTATTCAATAATTGCTATATAAACAGAACATATCTGGCAGTGCAAGAGCATGACTGGTCCATGAGGCTGTGCTGGTCGCATTTCAGTTCATGGTGTTTCAAATGTTTTTATTGAGATCTGTATGTGTGTTTTTATTATGTCCCCTTCCTTGTTTATCTGATCAGCTAGGACCTCTTAATCATTCATACCTGTCAAATGTTGACTAGAGTTTTAAAGACCATCAAAGCAACTTTGGCAATGATCCTGGAACACGTTGTTGCGGCAATTCTTCACAAAGCATGCAGTGGACCATCTGAGCCAGAGAAGATATTATTGTCTCGACCAGCGTTTTTTTTAGACACATTATGTTGACATTGTAGAGAAATATTTAACACAGTGACTGAAATGTGCTGGTCAAGGTTTTGAATGCATCTGGTTTCAAGCACCGTTGACCGATGTTCACATGGCAGCTAAGAACGTTCTTCACAAGCTCAGGTCAGAGCCATACATCACACGGAGACTGAGGGACAATGGGGATGAATGCATGGAAACATTTAATGTGTTGCATGCAAAGACTTTGAGTCCTTGTGCAATGAAACCAAAGAGACTGTTTCAACAGAAATCAGAATGTCTCTTCTGAAATTCCTGGACATTCTGCAACTCCAAAGACTTGAATAAAACAATGCTAAACACGTATTACTTCTCATTATTGACCAGATGCTCTACGATGGCTGAACAGGATGTGAAAAGTATTTACTATGACCCGTAAAACCCTGGTGCTTATGTGGATAGAGAGTGTTTGAAAATAGCGTACTTTGGAATAACCAGGGAGATCCTTAAAAATGGTGTGGCAAAAAATTGACCATTGACCCAGGATACATACACAGGCATGTAGTAAGAAATGTTGTTATTGTTCATGATGTAAATTCACTATTATAACGGGATTTGGTTGACATGGGTGCTTCTGGTGTGTAAAATAACATTACATTTATGTATGCATAGATATATTAAGCAAATACGCCTGGGTTCGTGTGCTGAGAAATAGAAGCACTCTCAAGATAAAGCCTGCATTTAAAGACTAATTCAAAGAAGAACCCCAAAAAAAGTCCAGACAAGGGGAAGGAAGTTTTTTAATTCACATTGTTACATGGCTTCCAACACATTGTTATGTTGATGTGTTTCATGATTTGGTTCATGGTTACAAACATAGCTACCATCGGTCTATTAAGATGAAGCCTTGTTAACGTTTGTGAAGAAAATGTTAGAGAAGTTCTCAAGAACCTGTTTGGTACAACAATGATAAGAAAATGGAAGGCAAAGTTACAAGTTCCTGGAGATAATGTGAGACTCAAAGTTTAGAGAGGCATTTACCGAGGGTTATGAAAAAAGGTACACAGATGAATATTTTAAAATAACAGAAGGTGTTCCTAGGGTGCTGCCTATATATACATAAAAATATTAGGATGGTAGGATTTGCTGGACCACGTCCTTTACAGCGACTGCGATTAACATGGGTGATGGTGGTTTCTACATAACGCTGCCTAAAAACTCAAGGCATTTCTGTCCAAACCATTCAAGTTCAAGCTATACTACAAAATTTGCCATAGGTATCGATTTGAAAGGTGATTGAGAAATACATGCCTCGAAACACGACAATACTTGGAATTATGAATTCACCACTGGTTAATACACTGGCATAGGATAACTAGTGGCAGAGATTATATATTTTTTAAACCACTTGGTTTTTAAACCACATGTATGTGAAGGGTATCAGGAATTTTTAAATGTTTTTAAAAGTCGAGATCCATTTAAGTATACCATTTTTTGCAAAGTTGGAACTGATATTAAGCTTAAAGCCAGGTGAAAGAATGTATGCCTCGCTGTATGCCCCCTTCCTCCAGATATTTTGTCAGGGTTTAACACCCTATATCTTTCTACCCTACATCTACACAGATAAAATTGATTAACAAAGAGTTGGGGACAGTCAAGTCACGCTGTTCAGAACTGTTCATATTACAAGGAGAAAAAAAAACGCAGTTGTCACAGTGACATGACAATCTCCACTCTTAGCAAGAGTCAGTTTGAGATCTGTGTTGAAGTAAAATCGAATCAGAAGCAGTTGGTTTTGTTTGTTGTGGGCAAGGTGATTGCAGAATCAGACCAGTGATTGCATTCAGACCAGTCAAAACAATCTTTTAGACTATAAAATTTTGCCAGAACGATGATCCTTAAAGGCAAGGGTGTCCAAACTTCCACGGAGGGCCGTGTGTCTGCAGGTTTTCGCTCCTTGAACTTGATTGACTAATTAGGTTACTAATTGGTTAGTTTCTACCTTTATCTTGTTGTTTAGGTGTGAACTGGGAACCAATTCATAGGAAAAACCAAAAACCTGCGGACACAATGCATTGTCATTGGATTGGTGGACAATTATACAGTGGGGAGAACAATTATTTTATAGACTGCTGATTTTGCAGGTTACAAAGCATAGAGGCGTAGAGGTCTGTAATTTTCAACTGTGAGTGATGGAATCTAAAACAAACATCCAAAAAATCACATTGTATTATTTTTTAATAATTTATTTGCATTTTATTGCGTGACAAGTAGTTGATCACCTACCAACCAGTAAGAATTTTGGCTCTCACAGACCTGTTAGTTTTTCTTTAAGAAGCCCTCCTGTTCTCCACTCATTACCTGTATTAACTGCAACTGTTTGAACTTGTTACCTGCATAAAATACACCTGTCCACACAATCTAACAGACTGCAACCTCTCCACAATGGCCAAGACCAGAGAGCTGTGTAAGGACATCAGGGATAAAATTGTAGAGCTGCACAAGGCTGGGATGAGCTACAGGGCAATAGGCAAGCAGCTTGGTGAGAAGGCAACAACTGTTGGCGCAATTATTAGACAATGGAAGAAGTTCAAGATGACGGTCCGGCTCCCTCGGTCTGGGGCTCCATGCAACATTGGGGCATCAATGATCGTGAGGGATCAGCCCAGAACTACACGGCAGGACCTGGTCAATGACCTGAAGAGAGCTGGGTCCACAGCCTCAAAGAAAACACACTACACCGTCATGGATTCAAATCCAGGCTCCAGACCTGAATCCTATAGGACATTTTTGGAGGGAGCTGAAAATCTGTATTGCCCAGCGACTGCCCCAAAACCTGAAGGATCTGGAGAAGGTCTGTATGGAGGAGTGGGCCAAAATCCTGGCTGCAGTGTGTGCAAACCTGGTAATGAACTACCGGACGTATGATCTCTGTAATTGCAAACAAAGGTTCCTGTACCAAATATTAAGTTCTGCTTTTCTGAAGTATCAAATACTTATGTCATGCAATAAAATGCAAGTGAATTATTTAAAAATCACACATGTGATTTTCTGGATTTTTGTTTTAGAGTCCGTCTCTTACAGTTGAAGTGTACCTATGGTAAAAAATTACAGACCTCTACATGCTTTGTAAGTAGGTAAACCTGCAAAATCAACAGTGTATCAAATACTTGTTCTCACCACTATAGTTTTATAGGAAGTTATACGAAAAATCGCTAAATGTAAAAAAAAAATATTTCGAAACAATTTGGAGTTTTGGGATTATATGAATATGTATGTGGATGGTCAGCAATTTCCTAGCGATCCATTCCAACCAGATTACACATCAGGGTCAGCAGCGTGTGAATTATAACAGTTAGCCCTAGCTTCAGGAAAACACCTAAAGTACCAGGCCATTTCTATTGGCCGGTGTAACTTCTTACATTGCTTTGCTCTTTATGCATTCAACTGTGCACCGGATGAGGATTTAGCGCCTATCCCTGATCAATTCAGGTAATCATTCAATCAAATTTGTTTTATAAAACCCTTTTTACATCAGCAGTGGTCACAAAGTGCTTTTACAAAACACCTGGCCTTAAACCCCAAGGAGCAAACAACAGTAGTGTTGGACTTCAGTGGCTAGGAAAAACTCCATAGAAGGTCAAAATTAGGGAAGAAACCTAGAGAGGATCTAGGCTCAGAGGGGTGACCTGTTCTCTTCTGGCTGTGCTTGGTGAACATATTAAGAGTCCAAATTGTGATAATAAATCGATGCTTGCGGGCTGAGCCCAGAGTCTATTTAAACCTAGTCCAGATTGGAAGCATGACCAGATGGACAAGGACCGGGACAAACGTGGGGAGCGTCATTCAGCAGTGTGGCAGCTGAAATCGTCAGGTATCGTCTTGATCTGCAACACAACCAGGATCACTTTGGACAGGGACTGCAACGAGTCAAGCCTGGTACTCCACAGGTGATGGTCAAGAGCTCATGTCCTCCTAAGTTTAAAATGACAGAAGACAGGGAAACTTTTACCCTACTCCCCCAGTGCATTAATATCGCACCTTTGGGCTGAGTAAGGGGGGTCCAGTGACACTGTGGCCCTATCCAGGGGAGGCCCCGGACAGGGCCCAACAGGCAGGAAATCAATCCACCCACAGTGCCAAGCATCAACCAAAGGGACATCCACCAACCGCAATCATCCTAAATGAGAGCAGAGTATTGTCAGCAGAGTACAGACCAATTGCATGAGTGTGCACCGGGAGAGAACAACAAGCCAGTGACTCTGCCCCCAAATGGCATTGGAAGCAGTGCATCCTAATGGCGATGATAGTCCACCTGGCAAGACCGCAAGGGTGGACATTATCTGGCCTTTTGATCACCTTCACGCCCCTGTGCCAGACTACACTTAATCATAGACCAGGCTAAACAGATGTGTCTTCAGTAGACACCTGAAGGTTTGCACTAAGTTTGCATTTCTAACTTTAATTGGCAAATCATTCAACAGTAGTGAAGCTCTATGGGAGAAGGCCCTGCCTCCAGCTGTTTGCTTAGACATTTTAGGTACAGTTAAAAGGCCTTCATCTTGGGATCTAAGGTTATGTGATGGTATGTATGGCTAGGTCATTTCAACGAGATAAGTAGGAGCAAGTCCATGTATTGAATTATAGGTTAACAATAAAACCTTAAAATCAGCCCTAACCCTAACACCCAGCCAGTGTAAAGAGGCTAGTACTGGAGTGATGTGATCTCACATTTTTATTCTATTTAGGATTCTAGCAGCTCTAATTGAAGTTTATTTATTGATGTATTAGGGTAACCAGGAAAAAGAGCATTGGCGAAGTCTAATCTTGAAGTAACATAAGCATAGGTTTGTTTTTCTGCATCCGTTTTTGATAGAAAGATTTTTGCAGTGTTTCAAATGTAAAAAAAGTCAATCTTGAGATATACTTTATATGTTAATCAAAGCAGAGGTCTGGGTCAAGGGTAATGCCGAGATTTAAAAAAAAATTGGGATACGACCATGCAGCCGTTGAGGTTCACAGTGAGATCCCCCAACATCTGTTTCTTTGGTCCTATAACAAGCATTTTTGTTTTTCTTGAGTTTAAAAGCAAGGAGTTCTCTCATCCACTTCCCAATATCTGAAACACATGCTTCCAAAGTAGCATGTTTCATCGAAATATATTTCTGTGTGTCATCAGTATAACAGTGAAAATTGTCATTGTGATTCCGGATTACATCACCAAGAGACAGCATATATAGTGAGAACAATAAAGGGCCCAGAACAGAGTCTTGAGGACCACCAAAACATACTTTTGATTTGTCAGAGGATATACCATCCACACTTACGATCTGATATCTTTCAGATAAGATGTAAACCATGATAGAATGTTCGATTTGAAATAAGGTCACGCACTACCCCACACAATTTATTTGGTTGTTTATAAAATTGTTGACTACATTATCGAAGTTTCCAACTGGAGGCTTGTCTTGGTTGACTACTATTAGGAAAGATTACTCAAACAGATGAGATGAATATTTAACAACACCACATGTATGTAGTGGTTTAGAATCTTGAAAGATTGTTTGTGTGCCCAATCGGATAAGTCTTTGTCTTGTTGCAGAATGGGTGAAGACTACAGACATCGTTAGACTGAATTGTCTCCCCTTGAGCCATAAACTTGAAATAAATACGACCAACGACAAAAGCATCCCAAGGGTGGAGCATCAAAGTACTTCAAGATTGCTTAGACATCTGCGGATGTGTTTTTATGCTGATTCCACTACCATATGTACTGAACATTTACATTGTGTTGTTCTTTTGAAGCTTCAAGCTTTGCCAGCCATTGCTGGTGCATCAAAATGTAATTAATCTTTGTCAACGGGATGGTGCTTGTTGAACAATTACATTGGTTGACCGTGCCAGATAGAGAATAGAAATTCATAGGCAGTGCACACACCATTGTGTTCACCGAATCCATCAACATAGTATGCCCTAATTTTCATTTCACCCTGGTTCAGGGCTTGCTGTATGAATATATTCTCATCGGAGGCCAGGCATTCAAGCCAGTGGATTGAACACGTTGAGAAAGTTTTCTGACAACGATTAGTTGTCTCAGGGGACAAAGGCAATTTCCTTGGTGATGAATCTGTTGCAACAGACTTTCATGCCAGCCAAAGCATTCATAATTAATCGTAATAGGTCTACACCACCACATTCCAGGAACTTGAGTCTGCATACAACCGTCTCTCAATATGACCACATAAACCATTTTCGTCCTTTGTGTCTGTGGAAAACATTTCATATCATTGCAGAAACATACCTTTTTCTTTAGCCATCGTGGTAGTAATTTGGTTCTGGATTGGGGCCAACATTTCTCATTTTCCTTGATGTTAAGCATGTAAGGAATGTAGTCTTTTTTCAGATCCTTAAAACCTCTTGCACATGGCAAAGCTGCCAGCTTCATCAGTAGGATACAATGATTATCAATGTATCTCTTTTGGAATGTGCTGTGTGTAAAAAATCATGAGCTTGTGTCATGCCAATACCATTGGTTAGAAGGTGTTTCATCAAGATGTAACCATCATAAACTTGTGTGTGCTAAAAAGGTGTAGTCAGTATAATTTGGTTAAAGCATCACAGTTTTGGTGAGTTGAATGTAAGGATTTTTCAAGCATTGTTTAATGGGGTAACTATGAAAAAAAATCTGACTCGGTATAGCCCCAAGGTGGGGGGTTCCATAACTGAATTCATTATGGTGTTGTAGTACTCTCCATTACCCATTCCACACTGTTGGTTGATATATAGAGTACTAAGATTCAGCTATATGCAGATTGTCATAATGTTAACATTTTAGAACACCACTTAAAATGTCTGTGCATGTTTACACTTACGAAAGAAGCATCACTTCACGACTTTGCGTAAAATCACAACCACGCAGTCCAGCTGAAACCGATCTTGGTTACATGGTCTAAAATTAAAACAAAAACAGAAGACCAAGTGTATTCACGTATTTAAAGCTGAAGATTGCTAAATGTTTAAAGACCACTTACTATGGTCGGAAGGTCAACAAAGATGTTTTCTTAACAAGGCAGTGTTGAATTCCACACACTCCTAAACAAAAGATATAAAACAGACGATATGAAAGACCGATACAAGCTTAACCTGTCCGCCTCCCATGGGTTATGTCTCTTTGTCATTGGTTACACTTCATTGTTCATCACTTCAGAACTATATCATTGCCGTTAAATAAAATTGTGATACGGTCACAAAGAAATTCATAAAATAATCTTAATTCACCACGTGCTTCAATACCCGGAAGTTCTTCAATACCCACATACGCACGCAGACACAGACCAGTACTTAGTTATTTACAAATACTACAGTTTGTAAGCATTGTTGAATGTAGAACAATTTTACAATTGTGTGGAAAACAATCTTGCGTTAATGCTCTGTACAATTTGATAAGATAGGCTTAAAGATTATTTGTTTCCAGAAGTAACATTCTGTCAACAAATCAGTGTTGTTCATGAAAATTTTAATTGTTACGTTTTTAACTTTTTGACCATGTATTGTAACTCAACGCTAAATGCTGACATAAAAAAACCCATGAATCATCAATGCTCATAGATACGCATTTAACAAAGTCATCAGTTTGATTTTAATAATTTTTAACCCATCTATGATCAACCTAGCCTAACCACTTACAATGAGGAAAAACACATTTAATGGTAGGTTTATTTGAACAGTGGGAGACAGAATAACTACAAAATCCATAGAAATGCATGACAAAAGTGTTATAAATTGATTTGCATTTTAATGAGGAAAATAAGTATTCCACCCCTCACGAAACATGACTCAACACTTGGTGGCAAAACCCATGTTTGCAATCACAGAGGTCAGACATTTCTTGTAGTTGGCCACCAGGTTTGCACACATCTCAGGCGGGATTTTGTCCCACTCTTTGCAGATCTTCTCCAAGTCAATAGTTTTGAGGCTGATGTTTGGCAACCTTCAGCTCCTTCCACAGATTTTCTATGGGATTAAGGTCTGGAGACTGGCTAGGCTACTTCAGGACCTTAATATGCTTCTTCTTGAGCCACTCCTTTGTTGCACTGGTTGTGGGTTTTGGGTCGTTGTCATGCTATAAGACCCATTTTTCAATACCCTCACTGAGGGAAGGAGGTTCTCACCCAGGAATTTACGGTGCAAGGCCCCGTCCATCCTCCCTTTCATGCAGTGAAGTTGTCCACTTAGCAGAGAAACACCCTCAAAGCATAATGTTTCCACTTCCATGTTTGATAGTGGAGATGGTGTTCTTAGGGTCATAGGTAGCATTCCTCCAACAAACACAGCAAATTGAGTTGATGCCAAAGAGCTTGATTTTGTTCACATCTAACCACAACACTTTCACCCAGTTCTCCTTTGAATCATTCAGATGTTCATTGGCAAACTTCAGACTGGCCTGTACATGTGCTTTCTTTAGCAGGGGACCTTGCGTGTGCTGCAGGATTTCAGTCCGTCATGGCGTAAAGTGTTATGAATTGTTTTCTTGGTGACTATGGTCCCAACTGCCTTGATCACTGACAAGATCCTCCCGTGTAGTTCTGGGCCAATTCCTCATTGTTCTCGTGATCATTGCAACCCCACGAGGTGAGATCTTGCATGGGGCCACAGACCGAGGGAGATTGACAGTTCTAATTGTATTTCTTACTTTTGCGAATAATCACACCAACTGTTGTTACCTTCTCACCAAGCAGCTTGGCGATGGTCTTGTAGCCCATTCCTGCCTTGTGTAGGTTTACAATCTTGTCCCTGACATCCTTTGACAGCTCTTTGGTCTTGGAGATTTCGGAATATGATTGATTGATTACTTCTATGCTTTTTTCTATGCTTTTTTACAGGTAAAACGATGAGATTAGGAGAAAAACCCTTGAAGAGTGTGCTCCTATTCTCAGCTTGTTACCTGTGTAAAAGAAACCTTGGAGCCAGAAATCTTTCTGATTGAGATGGGATGTGTTTTTCTGGATTTCTTTTTGCTGTTCTGTCTCTCACTGTTCAGATAAACCTACCATTAACATTATAGTCTCATCATTTCTTTGTCAGTGGGCAAACATACAAAATCAGCAGGGGATCAAATACTTTTTCTTCTCACTGTAAGCCGGTTCTGAATACACAAACATTTCATGGTGAACACTACAAAAATCTCCAAAGTATAACTGCAATAGGGGTTTGCATATATTTAAGCAGCTCTATATATAAACAAGAGATTTACTCCTAAAGTAACCGTGTATCAAACATTTATTTTGTGGCAACTTGATTTTGCCATAGAACATTGCACTTTATCAGTGTTCTGGGCACTTCTTCAAAAACTAGTTGAGTCTGTCAGTTAGAGGGTTGTTGTCCAACTCATCATTCTACTTTGCATCCTTTTTAATGCCAAAGTGATAAAGATTTGGTGTAATGTGCGCTATAGAGGCATAAAAAGCGCAATGTCATTTTTAAAGAAGGCTAATAATAGTAGCTAAATACTTTATTTTAAATTTTTTATATCAGATAGATTTTAGATGCATTATAATGTTAGCTAATATTCATGGGTTCTCCACTGAATTTAATTGCTAGATTTTTTTAGCCTTTAACATGTTTTTACTTACTTTACTTTAGTTTCCGCTCTTTCAAATGTGACTTAAGCTTACGAAATGTTTAAGCTTCTAGAAATGATATGTTTAATTAAAGTTAGGGCTTTCAGGAAAAGGTATGTGACATGCAAGAGCTTTGTAGGACATGTCGGAAAGGAGTTTGGAAATATACCAACTGAAGGCAATGCATGTCTTTTCTACACTCTGTAATTACTTGATATTCCTTTATTTTTCAAGGAATATCTTCGCAATAACATTTTCATTTTCATTATTCACTCCAAACATTAGTACTCAATCTCTCAGAATAAAAATCCCACCACCTCTTATCTTTCTGTTTATTTTGCTTATTGTCTTTTTTGTTCATTCATATGGTTTTCATTCCAACAATTGTTTAATTGATTAGAATGCACTTATTGCTATTACTACTAAGCAGTGTGGTTGCTTCACCTAGCTCTCTTCAAATGCATACGCTTCTCTTTCTGGTTAGAGCCTGTCTGGTTTGCACTGTTTTGTGAAGGGAGTAGTACATGTCGTTGAACAAGATCTTATGTTTCTTTGCAATTTCTCTCATGGAATTGCCTTCATTTCTCAGATCAATGAAGAGGCTGAACTTTCAGGAGAAACATATTTGTTTCTGGCCATATTGAGCCTGTAATCACACCCACAAATGCGGATGCTGAAGATAATTAACTAGTCTAAATAAGACCAGTTTTATGGCTTATCCGCACGACAGTTTTCAACAGTGCTAACATTTCAGTGACCCCAAACTTTTGTACGATTGTGTACTTCAGAGATGTTTGGGGTTATCTTAATTTTATAGGAGGAGCCTAAAAGCGAGCTGTTTTCACAATTGTTTCCTGACTTCTCCTTTGATGAACATATAAAATATATTTCAAGAGTTGCTTATTTTCATCCTCGAAACGTTGCAAAAATCAGCCGGCAATACTCGGCGCTCATTCAGGATGATTGCAGTTGGTGGGTGTCTCTTTGGTTGATGCTTGGCAATGTGGGTGGATTGATTTCATGCCTGTTGGGCCCTGTCCTGGGCCGCCTCCGGATAGGGCCACAGTGTCACTGGAACCCCCTGTCTCAGCCCCAAGGTCTTACGATGCTATATTATTGTGCTGGGGGAGTAGGGTCTTAATTTTCTCTGTAGGGTCTTAACGATTTCAGCTGCCACTCTGCTGACCCCCCCCCCCGTCCCTGTCCTTGTCCGTTTGGTTATGCCTCCGATCTGGACTAGGTTTAAATAGACTCTGGGCTTAGCCCACATGCATTGAACTATTTCAATTTGGACCCTTAAAATGTTCACCCGGCACAGCCAGAAGAGGAATGGTCACCCCTGAGAGCCTGGTTCCTCTACGTTTCTTCCTAAATTTCGACTCTCTTACGGAGTTTTTCCTAGCCACTGAAGTTCATCACTGACGTTGTTTGCTCCCTGGGGTTTAAGGCCAGGTGTTTTGTGAAAGCACTTTGTGACAACTGCTGAGGTAATAAGGGCTTTATAGAATAAATGTGATTGATTGAAATTTTATTCTAATAGCCCAAATGTCTTAAAATGTTAAATTTGATTGATTAAACTATTCTATGACTTGATTAAAACTATTAAATGAATTCGGTTGACAAATACGTAGTGTTATTGTAAAAATAAATGTATATCTTAAACCAGAACTTTTCCTTTCTTTCTATTTAAGTTGGTTTGACATTAGTTGTAGCGTTGATTCGAGCAGTTGGCAGTAGAACCACAAAGTCTGGTGACAAAAAAATTATATGTGCGTGTAAGAAAATTGTTCAAGCTGTAGTGTATACAATGTATTGATTATTACATTTTCATGATGGATGATGATTAGAAACGCATAACCCAGGCGTTACACGCGACTAACATGTCTCCTGTTCCGCAGTTTGCAAAATATTTTGTTTTATGCTGCTTTTTAGTTTTCAGTTTGTCCTTAGTAAACTGGTCCCGCATTCTCTGGGTGTTGCTTAATCAAACAAAATGAGTCAAGAGTTTTTCCTTTCAGTGAACGACTAAACAAGATCTGATTCATTGAAACTGTCTGACTTCCCAATACTATTGTAGAGCATTTGGTTGGTGGATGATGCTGATTGAGCCAGTGGTTGTCAACGTCTTGCATTTTGTGTTTGCTATGTAGAACGTGTTGACACATTGTTCCACCAGACCTTCCACAAATTTGGGCAAAAGTGTTTGGGAATGAGATCAGTTCACACAAAACATCCTGTTGTATTGCCTATTTCTTCTCTTACTACAGAATGTGGTTACTTGCCAAATGGCCCCTATTCCCTGTATATTACCCAACTTTTGACCACACAAGTAATGTAGTGCTATGAGACGCTGACAGTCATCATCTCAGGCTAACAGTGACATAGCTATGTCATGCTGAAGCTCTGTTTGTCCCACCATATTGTGGCTGCCTATTCCCTGCACTAAATCTGATTGGTGGTGCAGCCATTGGTAGTACAGTAATCATAGTATTGCCTTCCATTCGGGAAGACGACCAGAGTCCTCTTAGTTCAATGGTTTATCAGGCCATGCTTGTTCATTAAACATACTGCTTTTAGAGCAAAGGAAGACAGGAGTGCCATAAGGGGATTTTCCTTATTATGCTGCTGGGTGACGATCTGACATGCGCAGTTTGTTTGCACACAAATTGTTAATCACACACAGTTTGAGATGTTACTGTAATGCTTCAAGAGGTTAGAGCTGGAAGAGGAGATTTAGAAATAACAAACACAGTGTAGATCCAACTAAAGTTACTATACACATTTGTAAACTTTAGTTATTTGTTCAGCAGCAAACCCATCGCAGATTTAATATAATACCCAGATTAAACATATGTGCTGACATTTCAAACTGAACTCCATTAGTCATCCATCAACGTATGAAGGGCCAGATAACACACAAATCTAATGACACAAACCGCTGACCTTAATAAATGAAACAATTGCTGTGAAATGATAGCTGCACAACTGAAAATACCCATCTTTATCAGGGCAATATTTATGAAATATTATTAGTAAAACAAGTGGAGCTGTAATGCTCCTATGTGAAAATTATGTTTCAAGTGGCAAAAAAGTCAAAAGTACAATTAGACGCCATCTCCTTGCTAATAAGTTATTTGAAAGATGGTATGGTAATTCCATTGATAAGAACTTATAATAGAAGTATGTACCGAGATTAAATTATCTTGGCACAATAAGTGGTTTCATTCACTTGCATGGAGAGAATCGTCAAAAGCTTACAGAAGAAAATGTGAGAAATCTCTGAGGAAAACACTAACCAGTCAGTATTTATTACAGTTTAAAGGTGTGTGGTAAAACTGTTAATTCTTTCTCTAAAGACAACATTTGTTCCTTATCCTTTTGTCCCCAATGTCCCCCACTTCCTCTGTCTGTCTTAGGTGTTTACTCTCAAAGGGAAAGGGGACATTGTAAAAGTCACTATCAGACAGCTAGCTGCGTTCCTGAAGAAAAAAGGACATATCGTTATTGGTTTGGACAGATTAACAGATGGTCAGAGTACCCAATGGTCCACTGATATCTTTCAGACATGTCACAAACAAAGACCAGAGTTACATTCCATGGAAAAGAAAATCAGACATTTCTAAAATGTACATTACTAAAATGTAGTTTAAAGAATTCCATAACAAAGGGCTGCCAGAAAGAAGCCTCTGCTGTCAACAAACCACAAATGTAAACACCTGGAGTGTTCATTGAAGCATTCATTGGAACCATGGTCGGATGGAGAACATCAAGCTTTTTGGCTACAAATCTTTGGAGAATTTGGGGGTCAATGGGCTGTAGTCATGCAAAAATGAAACTAATTCCTTCTGTTAAGTATGGTGGTGTATCTGTAATGTTGTGGTACTGTTTTACTCATGCAATTGGCTTGAACTCTGTTGGCAATAGTCTGCCCTCATTTTAGGGTGGTTTTGGCTGATGGGTGTCCCTTTGGTTGATGTTTGGCAGTGTGGGGGGATTGATTTCCTGCCTTTTGGGCCCTGTCCGGGGCCTCCCCCGGATAGGGCCACCGTGCCGCTGGAACCCCTGTCTCAGCCCCAAGGTTTTACGCTGCCATATTTTTGTGCCGGGGTAGTAGGGTCAGTTCTCCTTCTCCACTGTAAGTCCTAGAATGCTCTTCCTAAATTTTCCCTGTCTCCTGCCCTGTTCAAACATAGGAGGACATAAGGTCTTGGCTTACACCTCCGGAGTACCAGGCTTGAAAGACTCGTTGCCGTCCCTGTCCAAAGTCCTTGGGTAGTGTTGTAGATCAAGATGATACCTGATGATTTCAGCTGCCACTCTGCCCATCCCCCAATGTTGTCCCTGTCCTTGTCCAACTGGTCATGCTTCTGACCTACAGTGCGGAGAACAAGTATTTGATACACTTGCTGATTTTGCAGGTTTTCCTACTTACAAAACAGGTAGAGATCTGTAATTTTTATCATAGGTACACTTCAATTGCGAGAGATGGAATCTAAAACAAAAATCCAGAAAATCTCATTGTATGATTTATAAATAATGAGGTCTTGGCCCACACCTCTGGAGAACCAGGCTTGAAAGACTCGGGGGCTTGAAAGATTTGTGTGTTGTCTGGCCCTTCATACATTGACGGATGACTAAGGGAGTTCAGTCTGAAATGTGACCACATATGTTTATTTGATACAGCACTGTATCAAATTCTTGTTCTCCCCACTGTAGGATTTGGTTTAATAGACTCTGGACTCAGCCCATAGGCATTTATTTATTATTTCAACTTGTACCCTTAAAATGTTCACCCAGCACAGCCAGAAGAGGACTGGTCACCCCCTGAGCCTGTTTTTTTCTAGGTTTCTTCCAAAGATTGGGCTTTCTTAGTGAGTTTTTCCTAGCCATTGAAATTTAACATTGTTGGGTTTTTAGGCTGGGTTTTTTGTAGAAGCACTTTCTGACAATAGCTGTTGTAAATGGGGCTTTATAAATGCATTTGATTGATTGACTGTTTTAACTCCAAAGGCCCTGGGAATCTTGTTAAGATGGGCATGGTTACATTGACTCCAAGTACCAGGATATTTTGGGCCAAAACCAGTCTGTCTCTGTCAGGGGTGTCATTTTTGGATCTTCCAGCAGTACAAAGACACAAAATATCCCACCAGAGACCTGAAAACAGGCCAATACAGTAGTCCAACATTTGGGAGATTCAAGCATGGATACGTTATTCTAGTCTTGTCTAGTTTCTTGCCTGGGCACGTTCTCTACTTCTAGCTGTGCTTTTAAGGTAATAATAGGCTGATTTTGTCATTATGTTTATGTGGCTATTGACATTGATACCCAAATCCATAATTACCCCAATATAATTTATCTTGGCTTTGTGTCACTATCTGTGTAAAATACACACAGGATTGCAGATGATAGTGGCAGGCATGTTTTGGAATAAAATCATTTTTGTATGGCTATATTGTGAACATTCCTCACATGGGTTGGATTTAGATGATATTTTCAGTGTGAGATAAAGCTGATGAAATAGCAATTGTTTATTGCAGGATTTTATTGTATATATCTAGGATGCCAGTTGTTCTACAGGGCACTCTGTTTTGCCAGTAAAGTAAACCAGAGATGGATCACTGGCCAGCCAGATGAATAGACAGCAAATTGTATTAAGTGTCCAACATCTGATTTAGTTCCCCCTTTTCTTTTTCCCAGGGGCCAGACTCCTGCTGAGTCAGACTTTCAAGTCTTGGAGATTGCTCGTAAACTGGAGATGTATGGCGTTCGCTTCCACCCTGCAGCTGACCGTGAGGGAACTAAGATCAACCTGGCTGTGGCTCACATGGGCCTGCAGGTCTTCCAGGTGACTAGTAGTGCTGCTACCTTCACAGGCACACCAAGATGCAAATGCGTCCATACAAAGATTCGCGGAAATGCCCGTGGCGCATGGGGATGGCATGGGGATGCCCGTGGCGCATAGCCTCCTTTCACCTCTCAGAATGCACCGATATTGTCTCACCTTCTAATTTACTCCCAGGGTAACACTAAAATAAACACCTTCAATTGGTCCAAGATCCGCAAGCTGAGCTTCAAGAGGAAACACTTTCTGATCAAGCTACACCCAGAAGTTCATGTAAGTACTTTAAACTTATCTAAATATTTTTTTGTATTTTTTTATAGATGTAAGCAGAAAGAAAGCATACATTTTCATTGCTTTTTAATGTGTCATAAGTGTTCTTCTTTAAATTATATTCTTGTAGGGCACTTATCAGGATACACTGGAGTTCCTGATGGCCAGTCGGGACCAGTGCAAGGTGTTTTGGAAGAACTGTGTGGAACACCACTCATTTTTCCGTCTTTTTGATCAGCCACAACCCAAATCCAAAGCCATATTCTTCAGCAGAGGCTCCTCATTCAGATATAGGTATGTTTGAGAAATATTTTGGTTGAAATGGGTATGTGATCATGCAATGGCAAATATTAATGTTATGTGTACCATGTAGGATTCAACCTGGCCCGAAAGAGGTCCACATCATTTGTTTTCAGTGCGATTTTCCTGATGACTTAAACTATCTGTTTTAGTGGAAGGACCCAGAAGCAACTGGTTGAGTATGTCAGGGGCAATGGCGCACGGAGGACACCATATCAGAGGTGTGTTGCTGCGTGTGTGCATGCATATTTGCTCTTTTAGATTGGATTCAACTTTATTGTCATTGAACCGTACAAAAATATACAGTTAGCATCTAACTAGATGTGCAAATTGAAGAGGGTGGAAATGTAGTGAAACAAAGTCCCTGAGAGGCAGTACAAAGCGGTGGGTGGGTGGATATGGTTAGTGTTGGGTACAGCTTGCTGTTGCTCACTTTTTTTTTTCTTGTTCTCTCTGACTCACGAATGCCGCTTTTCCACTGGTGCTTTACCCCTGTACCAGTGTACTTAAGAAGGGCCTCAGATGGAGAGGGAAGAGAAAACTATCAATTTGATTTGGCTTTCCAGTTCCAAAAAATGTTAGGTGACATTCTGGTAGAAAACGCCTTGTTCAGTTTTAGTCTCACTGCTCCGTATTTCCATTGAGTGGGTGGCATCGTACCACTTTCGATAATTCCCTTTCCCATTCTCTTTCCTTTGTGGGTTTTTGCTTCCCAGTACTGTAGCTTTATTTTCTTTTTTTATCAAGGATCTGTTTGTTATATCAAATGAAACCCATCACGAGAAGCCTAAGACAAAGCAAATGATACACATCGCTATTCAAATAGCACGACAAGCAGCAGTTTCACAGCACGTCATCCTGCAAACCCCAAGTCCTAATGTCCCGGGCTTGGCACAATGTTAGTGCAGGGCTATTCAGCCATGGCCTACGGGCCATGGAAATAGAACGTATTCTGGGATTTGGGGTATAACGCCAGTGTTAGGCACCAGTTGCAATGAGGCATATGAGCGGAGTTAACAAAACAGGCTCGTATACGTTTGATTAATGGTCATGTGGTCTTGTCAGGAGGAACAGTAAGGTGAGGATGTCCAGTCGCTCTCTGGCCACTGACATGCCAAAACAGGTCAGTGGGATTTCATCACTTGGATGGGGCAAAAATTTGTTGCAATGTGCAGTCATTAGAAAACTAATAGAAATCTCTCTTTTCCCCACTCTTCCCATGTGTTCTCTATATCTGTCATGATTTTTCAGAGTTTCTTATTTAATGACAGGCTGCAGGTCCCAGGTTCACCCTCATCTGCGACCCTGTCAATCCACTTCTTACACATCTCAGACTCTCCTCCACCCACCGAGCAACAAACCCACCTACAGAGCACTCCCCTTCAGAGCCTGGGCCAGTCTCCCCTGCCTGTTCTCCAACAGCAGCAGACCAAGCTCCAGGCCCCACAGCTGGCAAGGCCTCCAAGCCCCCCAGCAAAGGAGGACCCCTACAAGGCTACTGGCGTCCCCCCATATCACCACGCTTTCTCACAAGGTGCCCCTAGCAGCCAAGCATCAGGAGACCACAGTCCTTCATTTCTGTGTGTAGGGCTTAGAGCTTCCCCGCTACAGCTCTCTCAAAATGGCAATAAGGATAGCGAAAAGGGCCAGGGTGGGAGTTGGGGAATGGGGTGCTTGGGTAGAGGGGATGGGGAGATGAGAGTTTTATGTTCAGCTGAGGCATTTGAAGTGGATCTTCTGCGCGCTACCCAGGAATCCATGTACTCATTGGCTGACAACAAGCTCCATGTCACTGAGGAGTTTATAGATGATGACCCAACTGAGATATTGTTCTACGGTGGCAGGGCCGAAGCCTATTATAGCTATGAGGAGAAAGGAAGACAGTTTGCTGGTTATAAGGAGGAGGATGGTGGTGGAGACCTCAATAAAACCAGGTGCTACAGTCTGGGTCTAGAGGACCTAAATGGGAACAATCCCTTCTCTCACCATCACAGCATTGTTGGTGAATCCGACACTAGCTCGCTGGTCAACAACCGCTCAGAGTGTAGTTCCTTTGACAACTTGGGGCCCAGCTTGGCTGGTGATTCCCTGTCTCTGGGCTTTGGGGGGCTGGACTCATCCTCCTCTTTCCACTTCCCGGGTTCAGACAACCCTTCCGAGGCTAGCTCCCTGGTCAACTTCCCTGCATACTCAGTCCGCTCAGAGGCGAGTTCCGCTGTGCAGTTTAGTGACCTAGTGGAGCAGCTAGAGCAGCTTAGCTATCCTACAGCCACAGAGGAGTCTGCTAATGGTAGCTCTGACTCAGATTGGGGCTCTGACAGTGGCCTGCCACCAGAGCAAAACCTTTTCTATAGTAACCCCCTAGCCGAAGGGCCAGGGGGTGTGGAGCGTTTTCTTCTGCAGTGTCATAATCTCCAGGCCTTAGCCCTGGGGGAATCCTCTGTTGGTACCCCACATTAAAATTTAACGGTAATAATGTATTGACATACTCTTTTTTTGTTAGGTTTTGTTAGAGATCAGCTATGATTTTTTTATTTTTTTTTATTCTAGAATTAACTATAAATTCTGTAGAGCCAACACCCTTAAAACCCAGCAACAAATGTTTTGGTATTTAGTTTGCTTCCTATTACTAGTTTTTGCTGCATAATGATGTATTACCCACAAAAAATGTTTTGTTAGTGTATGTCATTATATCTTGGCAAGCCCCTCCCCAAAATTGGCAAGCCGATTTTGGCAAGCCCCCCACCAAAATGGTCCCCTATCCCCATCTTGGCTGCAAGGTCTGACAAACTCCTAACTAATTTTAGTAGCTCATGTTGACCAGTATGTTGACGAGTGTGCCACAAAATGTATCAAGGGGATTGACTATAATTGACTCATTTTGTTTTTGTCAGAACAGCTATAGCAAGATTTTAACTTGCACACTTTCAAATATATAGTCAAATTAGACAAGACCGATTTCAACAAAGATTGTGTATACTTTGGAAAACGTATGTGTTTATATAATGTATCAAATTGCCTAAAGGGCGTCTTTTGTGCAAGCAAATAGAATTTTTTTCTACAATATAGTGCAAAAAATGTAATCATCTTACAGCTGTCTTTAATAATACAAGCACCGGAAGCGGTCAATTTGACTCAGAGGTACTTAAAATAAAAAGATATGTCACTCTGTTAACTTTCAGGAAGCTCCTTTTGGGAATTCTCCTCAATATTAATCCTTTATCCCCCTGTATTTTTTATGATACAATTAATAGCTGTTTTGCCCAAATTTCTGCCAGACACACTATCCGCCTTTTTACATTTATTTTCTTTTATTCTCATTCTGTCAACAGGTAGCGCAAAAATTGTTTGTTTTCCACCAGATGGCGCCACGTTTTGGTAATATTTTTTAGTCTAAATGTGTGTTTGTGTGGAACATGTACATGCACTGCTAGTATAGTAACAGGTTAGGCACTGCCGCTGGAAACCAAAAAGTATAAGATTATTTATAGACTTGCAAATGCATATAGACGAACTAATTGTAATGCGTTTACACTCACGTAATTGGTGCATATAGAGTTAGGGAAACAATGTGTATGTGAAATAAATTTGATGGGTTTCCTTAAAATATTTTTGAATGTGGCAGTAACAAGTTCACTTAATTAAATCCTTTTGTAGTCCTTTGGTAAACAAATACAGTGAGGCATACAGTGATGGGTATTAGATCCCCTGCTGATTTTTTACGTTTGCCCATTGATAAAGAAATGATCCGTCTATCATTTTTATGGTAGGTTTATTTGAACAGAGAAAGAATAACAACAAAATAATCCTGAATAACGCATGTCATACATTGATATGCATTTTAATGAGGGAAATAAGTATTCGACCCCTCTGCAAAACATGACTCAGTGCTTGGTGGCAAAACCTTTGTTGGCAATCACAGAGGTCAGATGTTTCTCTTTGCAGATCTTCTCCAAGTCATTAAGTTTTCAAGGGTGACGTTTGGCAACTCGGACCATCAGCTTCCTCCACAGATTTTCTATGGGATTAAGGTCTGGAGACTGGCTAAGCCACTCCAGGATCTTAATGTGCTTCTTCTTGAGCCACTCCTTTGTTGCCTTGGACATATGTTTTTTGTTTTGTCATGCTGGAATACCAATCCATGACCCGTCTTCTGTGCTCTTACTGAGGGAAGGAGGTTGTTGGCCAAGATCTCACGATACATGGCCCCATCCATCCTCCCCTCAATACGATGAAGTCGTCCTGTCCCCTTTGCAGAAAAACTCCCCAAAGCTTAATTTTTCCACCTCCATGTTTCACGGTGGAGTCATAGGCAGCATTCCTCCTCCAAACACAGTGAGCTGAGTTGATGCCAAAAAGCTTTATTTTGGTCTTATCTAACCACAACACTTTCACCTACTTATCTTCTGAATCATTCAGATGTTCACTGGCAAACTTTAGACTGGCCTGTACATGTGCTTTCTTTAGCTGGGGGACCTTGCGGGCGCTGCAGGATTTCAGTCTTTCATGGCGTTGTGTGTTACACATTGTTTTCTTGATGACTATGGTCTAAGCTGCCTTGATCATTGACAAGATCCTCCCGTGTAGTTCTGGGCTGATTCCTCACCATATGTCCACACTCATTGCAACTCCACAAGGTAAGATCTTGCATGGAGCCCCAGACCGAGGGACATTGACAGTTATTTTGTCTTTCTTCCATTCGCGAATGATCACACCAACTGTTGTCACCTTCTCACCCAGGTGCTTGGCGATGGTCTTGTTGCTCATTCCAGCCTTGTGTAGGTCTACAACCTTGACAGTCAATCTTGACATTGACTCTGACATCCTTGGACAGCTCTTTGGTCTTTGCCATGTTGGAGAGTTTGGAATCTGATTGATTGATTGCTTCTGCGGACAGGTGTGTTTTATACAGGTAACAAGCTGTGTTTAGGAGCACTCCCTTTACAGACAGAAATCTTTCATTTAGTTAAATAATTGTCCCAAAAACGACTATTAAACCAACTGTTAAAATGTATGGCTGTATTCGATAATGGGAATTAATTTCAGCCTGTGTTGCGCTGCTTCCTTTCATAAGAATCGACCTTGTCGATTGTTGTGTGGGACAAAAGCATCAAGAGACATAAACAGAATAATCTCCCGAAATTCCATGATTCGTTGTGAGCAATTTATGTAAACACAATACAATATGCAAGAGTTCTTGCATTTGACCATTTATTAAATGTGAATTATTATATACAAATAATAAATAGTCTTAACAGACATTTGAAATTTAACTTTTCACTCTTTGAAATAAGATATCTTTAATTCCAATCAAACCCTTTATCAACATGTCAGGTACAATGGAAAATTGCAAGTTTCATATCAGCAAACAGTCCTTAAAATTTGATGAGGCGATCGAGCCAAACAATAGGAACTATTGGGATTGTACTGCCATACAATCGAAATTGTCCATAACCCTCTCCCTCCCACTAATTACAATGCCACATGTCCACACTCTGTTGGTGTGTTTCAAGTAGAGCTTGTAAACAATCCCAAGCCCCAGCTACCATGGTCCAGTGTAAATGAGAATATTTTTTTTGTCTTTGGGCTACATATCTCTTTTCTCTCAAGCTCCATGTGTGCGTCATACATGATAGGGCAAATGTTGTCTGCATGTTTAATTATCAGTGCCCACATACAATGCAATATGTAATGGCCGTTCAAGTGCATTTCCCACAAACAAGTCGCTTACATATTTAGCAGATATCATTAGTTTTGTTCCCTGCACATCTGCAAACTTGACAACGTCTCCTTTTCGTTAGAAGGGATGGAGTGTCCGTCAAAAATCATTTAGGCAGCCTTGCCCATTTTGATTCGCAGACAGCTCTGTAGCCAACTCAAGAATGAACCGCTTTCTGCTTATAGTTGTATTCATGCATTCTTTGTACAAAGTATGTGCATTGATGTTACTTAATGATGTTATAGTGGGCAATAGTTTTAGGCAGTTTTTTTTCACCACTGTCAATTCCAACTGTCTGATGCATTGTGCATCTCTGCTTTTGCTGGATTACTGTTGCATTCCCAGCCTTCAGAACTTGAGTTGAATAATTTTCAGTCTGTGCCTGTGTACAATTATATTAATTGTACAAACAGTTGTCTGTGTCTGTGGTTAAATTTT
>JACXGJ010002393.1:0-66409 GCA_016801105.1 Esox niger | reverse complement strand
TCTCTGTCTGTCTGGCGGTCTCTGTCTGTCTGTCTGACTGTCTCTGTCTGTCTGTCTGTCTGTCTGACTGTCTCTGTCTGTCTGTCTGACGGTCTCTCTGTCTGTCTGGCGGTCTGTCTGACGGTCTCTCTGTCTGGCGGTCTGTCTGACGGTCTCTGTCTGTCTGGCGGTCTCTGTCTGTCTGGCGGTCTCTGTCTGTCTGGCGGTCTCTGTCTGTCTGGCGGTCTCTGTCTGTCTGTCTGTCTGGCGGTCTCTGTGTCTGTCTGTCTGTCTGGCGGTCTCTGTGTCTGTCTGTCTGTCTGTCTGGCGGTCTCTGTGTCTGTCTGTCTGTCTGGCGGTCTCTGACGGTCTCTGTCTGTCTGACGGACGGTCTCTGTCTGTCTGACGGACGGTCTCTGTCTGTCTGTGTCTGAAGGGCGGTTTAACTTGATCACCATCAAAGCGGTCAGTCAGTCCTAATGTTTCTGTCATTTTTAACCTGTATTGTGCCTTATTTTAACAACAGTTCTGCTCCATTATTAAACTGAATGTTGTTGGTTGTGCCTGAATGGTCCAGGTGTGGCAGTACATCACCCTGATGCGACGCATCTTCCTCATCGACTGTCCCGGCGTCGTGTACCCTTCCGAAGACAGCGAGAGTGACATTGTATTGAAAGGAGTGGTAGGTTGTTGCTGTTTTTAATTATACAGTTTTTGTTTTAGCAAGCAGGGTTATATATATAATTAGTTGTTGTTATATACAAAGGTTTTTGAGTTTTCGTCGCTGCTGATTGTACACATAAATACCCATATCAAACCTTGACTGACATTGTTTGGGGTGGACAGGTAGGAAGCAAGCTTTCTAAGGTCCATCCCTCCCTTTTCACTTTTCATCAGAGTTTGAGCCACAACAGTCATTGCTGTACGCTTAACTGCCATTTGCCATGGTCGGTTTCAGTGTAAAAAGTGTAAACTCGGACCTCATCGGATATTTCCTCTCCCGGTCCGATTTAATAGGTACAAGTGGAGAAGATCCGTAACCCAGAGGAGCACATCCCGGCAGTCCTGGAGAGGGCCAAACCAGAGTATATACAAAAGACGTACCGCATCCCCACATGGAGCTCCCCAGAAGACTTCCTGGAGAAGCTGGCCATGCGCATGGGCAAACTTCTCAAGGTCAGGACCTATGTCGTGTTCATTTTGAGAAAGTGCTCTTTTCTCATTTTTTTTACACAGCCCTAGTGTCAGTTGAGCAGAATTCACAATCCAGGGTTGTTGGCTATAGCCTGGGGTTCCAGATCTATTTGAGCCTAATGCCCAACTTTAATGGTTGTATCTGTACAGCTGTGCCATTATAGTGTCTGTTCCAGATGCTGTCATGGGACTGTTTGATCGAGGATATTTTAACAATGTCAGCATTTACCAACAATGTAGATCAGAGGGACCCAAATACTGGTCTGAGCTGGTTATCTTCTTTGACCTGTGTGCTGCTGCACTCATAATGTGTTTTTGGACAAGGTGTGGGTCAGTGGGAGCATTTTTTTCCCCCTAAATATTTAAATACTTGAAACTCAATTAAGGTCTCACTTAAGGCACCTTCTTTAATGTCCTTCATTGATTTTGTTGTTTCAAGTGTTCCTGGATGCTCAGTTCTTTATTTGTTACAGGGGGGTGAGCCGGACCTTCCCTGCGTCTCTAAAATGGTGCTTAACGACTGGCAGAGAGGACGGATTCCCTTTTTCGTTAAACCCCCAGGACCAGACGGAGATCATGAGGTGGTTACATTGTCTTATAAAATCCTCTGTCTCTCATGCTTAAATAGATTCCAGGAAGTAAATACCTTACCCTGGTTGTAGTCTGCCACCTTCTGGCTGGATTGTAAATAACCCCTAGCCATGCCAGGATTGGGAAAGAGTCAATGTTTGCAAGGTCACGTTGACTTCTATTAACTTAATAGAAGAAAATATTCTCATATGTAAATCTGGGCTGGATGCCCATTCTCTAACCTACTCAAATTCCACATGGTGTTTTTTAAAAGCATTGGATGGGTAAAGCCTTTGCTGCATGGAATTTTCACTATTCATTCCATGCAAGAGGCACACTTGAGAATGCTGACAACTTGGAGCACATCCCTGTTGATGAAAGGTGTATTGATGTGTGTCATTCTCAGGGCCAGCAGAAACTTCCTGTGGAGGTGGCAGCTGAAGCTCTAGAGCATGTCCCACAAGAAGAAGGAGCAACAGAGGAGCGGAGCAGCAAGGAGGCTCCAGTCATGTCCACGGAGCAGGAGGCCCTGCAGGAGCAAATGAAGCAGAAAAAGGAGCAGGTGCAGAAAATTCTATCCAACGTCCGGCAGAACTTTGGCAAGATCAATGTGGCGCCTGAGTTCAACGACGAAGACCTGGCGCCCGTCGACACAGATGACCTAAACTTCTCGGATCTGTCTGGCTCCGAAATCTGTAGCGATGTTGCGGAAGAGGAAGAAGAAGATGGAGAAGAGAAGGGGGATGGAGAGAGAGCAGCTGCAGATGGAGACATGGAGGCCTCAACCACCACCGCCACCACCGCCATTCAGCCTGCCGAGGACAAAAAGAGTTCGCGTGAGACGATTCGCGAGTTGGATGGGAAAATAGCAAAGTACAAGCAGTTCCTGGATCGAGCGAGACTTAAGCGCTTTTCTGCCATCCGGTTTGTCTTATTCTTCTGTTCTCCTTATCACTTATTGTGTGTTTTGATTAGCGCTATTGTTTTCACTTAAGCCCACTTCAACCCCCAGAGCTTTTCCATAAGTCTGGCTTCCCTCCGACCCAAGTTCCGCCCTATTCCTTGTACAAGTGCACTACTTTTGACCAGGGTACATCTGGACCAAAGTTGTTCCCAATATTGAAGTATGGGTGCTATTTGGCATGGTTGTCGTGGAGACATGTGGTACCTGGGGTGCTTTGAAGTGAAATATGCCCCGTACTTCACTGGCCAGGCACCTGGGGATGGACAGCTGCTCATTTTGCTTAGGCCTAATCCATGGACTGTTATCCATCCCCGTTCATGTCACGTGGTTTCAATGCATTCATCCACCGTCTGTCTGTTGCTGGTAAACTTCAGCTAGCACCCTGCTTCAGAACATCACATTTAGAGTCGACCGCGACCCATTTGGTAACCGTTGTGGGCCGAGCGGATTCCAATGGGATGTACTACCTGGATGTTTCGGGAGTAATGAGGTAATATCTGATGTCTTTCTTTGCTTCTTTTCTTTTTTTTTGTACAGGATTCCTAAGGCGCTGTCTGACAAACTGCTAACAGATGTGAAAATGAAGCCAACGGCAGCAAGTAAACCCAGATCTGAAGGTAAACATTTGTTTAGACATTTATTTGTCCTAACCTAACTTTTTCAAATGTAGGGTGAATGTCGCCTTAATGTCCAGGCCTGTCCATTAATGTGGATTAATCCATTAAATATGACTGTCCCTTATGCAAAGTACAGAAATCACGCCATTCCTGTTGTAGCTGTTACCATGTGATAGTACGGATATACAGGACAATGTTGATTGGAACCAGGCCAGTCTACCCAAAACCAAACAGCCAATCATTATGTAGAAATAGAATGTATTAATGAATCCCATCACTGGAGAAAAGCAGAATAACATTGCTCAACCAAAGTGACTCAATATCTATCCTTTCGTTCCTCAGCTGTATCACAGGTTGGCACGAAGAGAAAAGTGTCAGAGGTGGAGGACCCCACGCATCAGCAAAGCAGACTTTCATCTAAGCAGGTACTGAATTTTTCCTTTGCCCGCTGTGCAATGGCGTGTCCACCTGACTGGCGCTGCTTTAGTGAAATGACCTTTGTTCTCTGGCTCAAATCTCACTTGTTTGTCTTTTCTTTTCTCCATCTGTCTTTCTCACCATTTTGCAGAGGAGAGCTTTGGAACGTGCTCAGAAGGTGAAGAAAGTGGGAGCTCGTTTTTACGAAACCCATAACGTCAAGAACAAGAACAAAAACCGAAAAATACCAACAGCGCCCAACGAGGGCAAGAAAGCCAAGAAATCAAAGCGTTAGTTTGGGGTCCAAGAGACTAAACTACTGGGACATTTCTAATAAATCCTTTTTTAATAGCCATGTTGTAAGGAATGGTTTTAAAGTATCTGGATATCATTACTCATAACTTGGTGCAAAGAGTGGGCATCTATCGCATAAGAAACATTAAGGATGTATTCTGGGATTTTGGCGACTTTGTGGTACTGTTGAGATACAACTGGTTCCGAAAGACTGTAATGTATCATGTATGAGCCAATAGGTGCCCCATGTCATAAACAAATACACTTTCAAAACTGAGTTATGATCATGATTCAACATGTAGATTATGCACACACAGTACTGTGCAAAAGCCTTCTATACCAGAAAATCCTTCTAAAGCCGTTTTTGCGTGCAGATGTGTATGTATATGGACACTGGTCGTAATGTGTCTAGGCGAGCGTGCGTTGTGGTGAAATGTTTGGACACACCTCATCTAAGGTTATTTCTTTCGTTTTTCTAGTTTCCACATTGTAGAATAATAATGAACGCATCACAGCTATTATATAACACATGCGGAATCATATTGTAATTAAAGTAAGTAGGAAGTTAAACAAATCAAAATCCATTTCATATTGTAGATTCTTCAACATAGCCACCCTTTTACTTGATTATGGCTTTGGGCAATCATTGTATTCTCTCAACCAGCGATGAAGTCACTTGGAATCCATTTCAATTAACAGGTGTACCTTGTTTAAAGTACATTTTTGGAATGTATTATCAGTTGTGTTGTGACATGGTAGGGTGGGTATACAGAAGACCATTATTATGTCTGTAAACTGTAGTCCATATTATGGGAAGGACAGCACTTCTAATGCAGAGGATGTGTTCATACCAGTTATCAGTTTCAGGAATCAGCATTTAACTGCAACTGATTATGCGGCCCAAATAATTGCTTCACAGAGTTCAAGTAACAGACACATCTCAACATCAACTGTTCTGTGAAGACTTGTGTAAATAAGGCCTTCATGGTCAAATTGCTGCAACTAAACTAAAACTGAAAGTCACCAAATAGATGAAACTTGCTTGGGCCAAGAAATAGGAAAAATGGACGATTGGTGGAAATCTGCCCTAAGGTATGAGTCCAAATTTCAGATTTTGAGTTCTAACAGCTGTGTCTCTGTGACAAGCAGAGTGGGTATAGAGATTATCTCTGTGTGTCCAAACATTTGACTGGTTGTGTAACTAAATATATTAGAAATAAACACCTACTACCCAAGTAAATGTCTGTAGTTAATATTTCAAGTGCTGAAGCCTTCCTCGGTACTGTAAAAATTAATTACACATCCAGCATAAAACATGAGGATTAACTGCAAAAATCCAAGACTGCATCTTTGAGGGTTTGTTTATTCAGTTAATTAAGTGAAACCCTGGCCTTAACCTAAAGCTTGTTTGTGTCGTCATCCAGCACACCTGAAATCAGCAAGGGTGCACAACCAGTCAAGATCGAATTGTACAGCACTATGGAAATATAATCTGTATCAAGTGACAGAAAAAAGTATGTTCAGCTGTACATGTCAAACCACAAAATAATGTGAAAGACACTGACAAAACAGATTGAAATAGGTGGTTCAGTGGGGTTATTGTGCAGAAGTATGAAGCTTCATGGCTGTGATGTGAAATTCTATTACTTTATGCTTTCTCAAATCGTTTGAAATATGTCAGTTCGGTACTGCTTCACTTTTGGAATGAAAAGGTCACTTCTTTGGGGCAATAATTCCCTCCAGTTGGGCCTGTAAAGGATAAAGACCATGGTCAAAAACTGTTGAAGGTGTCTTTGAAATTGCTGATTTGAAGGTGTGTTACCCAAAGGCTAGATCCAATTTACAGTTTTTATTGATCTCTGTACAACTTTTGGGCGCATAGAACTATCTAAAAAAGCATCAATTGATTCGAAGCATTTGAGGCATATCCTACACATGTTATTAACTGATTATGAGGTTAGGAATATATATAATATTTTCCTTCCTCATAGCACTAAATGCATGTTATGATCCAGTAACTTGCCTTGAGCTGCTGGTTGGTTCTCTTCAGGAACTGGATCTCCTCTGAGTGTTTCTTCTCTTCCACCTGACGCCTCTCTGTCTCCCTCTTCTCAATGGCTTCACATTTGGCCTTCTGCTCATTCACCTGCCTCTCCAAGTCCCGCTTCTCTTTCTCCAAATTGGCGATCTGCAGGATAATTCAGTGCCAATTCAACGGCTTTTCGGACAATCATTTTTCAAAAATACTTTGTTCAGCAGGAAACATGGATTTTTAAAAAATGATTTTGGAGTAAAGCTGAGATGTAAGATGTCGAAAGGGCTAGAAAGATGGCGCCCTCTGGTGTACAATAGATAAGCTGTTTAAAAAAAAAATCCCTGTAAAACTGGACAGGTTGGTTATTGATTCAAAATGTTTATTTATTTATACTTACATCCTGGGTGTCTAAAGTGTGTTTGTGTCATTATATGCTTTTCTTTACCCTTGTCTCCATGTCAGATTTGCCCTGCTCGGCTTGAAGGGCTTTCCTCATGCCAAAGGCCACACTGCTCTCGTATAGTGTCTGGTAAGCAGCAATGGTCATACGAATTTCATCTCGTACCCTCAACAACAGCAGTCCTCTCTCAGCACAGTTGATTGTTACCTGTCTGATTAACTCATCTATACACAATAAGATACAGAGTTAAAATCACAGTGGCAATATTCATTTCTTTGTTAAGAATTACATTTAAGCTAGCTGAAACGGGCCTCTAAATGCTTTTCTGATGCTTCTCCTATTCCTAATAAGCACGTGTACTACCATCCGTTCATCTAATTTTCCCTGTCCCCCTCTCCTTACCAAAGCACTGGGAGTAGAGCTCCCTGCGTATAGGGCAGATGCCTGTCTCCCTGGCCTGTCTCTGCTGCAGCTTTATGTCCAGCTGCTCCTGTAGATGCACCACATCCATGCGGGTACACGGCGTGCTGGACACCTGCTGCACCCACAGTTGGTTGGTCTCCATCCATTCCCTGTAAGGGTAGTATAGCTGGGGTTAAAAGTAGTTGCCACATTTAAGATTTCGTTAAACCTGACAATGTTCCTTCATTTTCCTATCTGAGTGGAGGAAAGAAAATCGGGGTGTTTTTTATGTAAATGTGTCATACCTCGGTGGTAGGATGGCATTGAGGATTTCCTCCGTTTGCTGCTTGTTGGCGTCAGCTGAGAGGTTCTTGGGTTTGGGTGGCGGTGGCACAGGACCCGTCATTACAGGCTGTTGAGGTGCCACTTTCAGAGGCCGTGCCTGAATATAATTATTTAGATAATTTAGAACATCAAATTTCAGCATGTCTTAATGACGAAAAAGGCAGACGCATATAGTTTGGCATGACTACAGTAGGGTAGATATTGCTTTAAGAAATAGCTGTCGTCAGTAATGCTAGTTTGCTACGTTCGATGGTACTAGATGTGCACAGATAGTTTTTAACATTATACTGTACCTTTGGGGACTTCTTTTCGGTGTTTCTGCTCACTAAGGCTGGGTTGTCATATTTCAGCAGAGAATCAGCTGGAGGAATCATTGCGATACTTTGACTACAAAAACATAAACAAAAACATGTGTCACTATCTAGTTAACGTGTCAATTCATATTTATGTTGTTGAATTGTCAGCAAAAACTTTGCTGTGTACAGTTACCATGGCAACGTTAACAACCTACTCTACCGACTAGCCTCTCTGAACTTAATATTATAGCATCGAAGGCATACGTTAGAGTTGTTTTAATCCTTAATCCTGTTGATTAGAAAACAATATGTGACACATATTTCATACATTTTATCTATTTTTATCTGTGGTAGATGCAAGACCTTAGTGGACATATGACAAAATAAATCTGCGAAATTATTGCGGAACCAAAGTGTTATAATTCGTTGTTGTAGTAAAATATATTTCCAACGTTCAGTCGGAAACGGAAACAGTTTCCTTAGGAGAAGTTTCAAATTAACGTCATGCGGGCAACATTAGAGATTCCGAAGCAACAATAAGACTTCCGGTTTTCGGATTTTGCCTTCAAAATAAACGTCTGTAGGAAATGTTCAGGAGAGTGGATAGAGTGGTTATATGCAAAAATCAAGGGGCACTGTGTATTTGGAATTGTTGCTGGCATTTTACTCCACCCATCTCAGTGGCCACAATGTAATTAATTGGATATTAAATATATATTGACTTGTACAGAAAATAACTATTATATACGCTGCAGTGAATGTGTTGTAGGAAATGTTCTGGAGTCTTTAGAGTGATAATTTGCAAGAGAATCAAGGGGCACTTTGTATTTGCAATTTTTGCTGGCATTTTAGTGCCAGCAGTGAATGTATTGCTTTACCACCTTTAGCCATGTAGGTGAGCCCAAAAGACTGTTTACAGTTTTATACCTTTTAGATAAACAAAATATTTTTTACAACTAAATTACATCATAACCAATTTCCAAATATTACATATTAGAACTCTTTCAACTTCATCAACTCTATAAGGATATTTTTTTTTACTAGTACATTCAAGCCATAGCTTATTTTGAGAAAAAAAGAGTATTTGTCCGTATATTGAAAGATGCATGTAGAGTACAGACATTGTCTCAGAGCCCCCGTAGTCCAGTATCTCCTACCATTTTTGTAAGATTAGTGTGATTGTATTAGCACCTGAAATACAACAAACCTTCTGAGAGCAATAGTGCAAGTGCACATTGTTTCATGATCACATTGTTGCAGACTAATCTTGTAAAAATGTACATGGAAGAATTTGCTCATGGCATTCCCCATCTGCTGAATATTTTTTGACATTAATGCAATAACCTTTTTTCTCATAATTCATATAAAATAGAACATTGCATGTTGTTGAATGAATGAATTCCTTAATGTTATCTTCAACTAGGACTGCTTTAGTGAACACACACACATAGGGACCACAACTATTTCCATCTTCCAGCGTTTGAAATTCCCACAACGATGATAAATTCATATTTCAGAACAATGTCCACAACCTTTGCATGTAGGGCCAAATACTGTCATGCCAGATACTTCTGTAGCAGGTGAAGAATGCTCTGCAGTTTATTCTAATGCTGCTTTAAGGAGTCCATTAATTTAACATTCAGTGTTATACAGTTGTGTGCATGTACTTTCTTTTTAATCTCTATAGCTATGGCCATCCAATGGTCATTTAAATATAGATTTTGTAGCTGTTGGCTAACAAAAGACGCAGGGCACATAAGCACAAAGTGATCCTCCAAATGAGATTTAATGAGATCAAGGTGCTCATCAATTATCTTATCACTGAACCATTTTCTATTGCTTATTGGATCGAAATCCTCAGCAGCCAGTGAAGATGGTTTTCTGTGAGTTGGCTTAGGAATGTCTTTATTTTGAGAGGAATCACATTCCTTGCATTTGTCAGTGCACATGTGAATTACTTCTTTCTGACCAAACTGGAGAACTTCTACACTACTTGTAAGATCATATGCAAGAAGATAGAATGTGTCATTAACAATTTATTGAGTAATACAAAAGTATAGCCCACTGGCATCATTGATATGTTAGTGCAAGCTGGTCATGATATTCATACAGTTTTCATAAATGGGTATTCATCTGAAAATGTGACTTTACTGGAAACAGTATATGTGTGTTTGCTAAATATTGAAGGTAAAGTAAAGCTTCCAGGTAAGTGCATGCTCACCGTGTCAATTTTTATAAGCAAAGTCTTCGGGGTATGGGTAACATAACATGGAATGTTGGGAGCCTTTGGATTTCTTAGATACATTACATCCTTGGTTCTGTTGGACTGAAACAAAATATTCACCAATGCTTTCTGCAGAAATCTCCCTTGGTTCTATTATGATTTTTTTTGTGTTTAGACCGTGAATGTAAAGCAGGTCATTTGCCAAGAAGTTAGCAGATAGAAATTCCTGAACAAAATCTTTAATTATATCTTTTAACTATAATGAAGCTGTTGTTGAACCATAGATTGCGAAAACATGGTTGAATCTAATGCTACTAATTGGGATTACCTTTTATAAGTGACAAGATGGTTTCACTTGTTCAGCTCTAAGTAATCTCTTATGACATTTTTGAAATGCTGATGTAGTATTTAGAAAAATCTAAATGGGTAAAGCTTCCTCCACTGTATGGTTGGATAAGTATTCATACTGTGGAATCACAGAAATATCTGATTCTGAATCATGTTGGTGTAAATCACTACATTTGCTTTGAGCCTCATTAGCTAATTCATAGAAATATACAACCCCTTCTGTACTTATGCTAATGTCTTCCCTATTCCTGCCAACAGAAATGTGTAGGTCCTCAGCCCAAATATTTAATATTTTAAATATTAAATATTAAAATATCAAAATCCAGCACTGACCAGAAATTGCCAACCAGATAAAGAAACAAAGTCTTTTCAGAAGTTGCTGAAGAGATTTTTAAACAGTGATTCAGTACACATGTAAGCTGATACAAGCAAATAGTCCAAACAAGGATTGTCTGCAAATGTGGTTGGACCTACTTGCCTGGTTGATGGGACACACCCTCCCATTTTACAGGCCTATCAAATGAGAGATTTGTGAACAAGATACTACCTGGCAATTGAAAGGAAGATTGGGATAACAATAGCACAAGTCCATTTTATTGTCAAATGAATTATAAAACTGATAAAAAGTGAAGAAGTAATCTGTATGTTTTGTATGCACAGACCTGCAAACAATTCTATATATGAGCAAAGAAATTGAAACATGAAGCTGAAGTAACAAATAATTTTCTAAGAAAATACAATTTGGACAGATGCTGAGTAGTGAGCTAGATTTTGCATAATTTACTTCAACTAGTAATTACATTACATGTTGCAAGATAGCTTGGTACTACATGCTGTAGCTGAGATTTATCTATGAAGTATTAAACTGTAAACAGTCTTTTGGGCTCACCTACATTGTGGTAAAGCAGACTAATGACCGATTAATGTAATATGTAACTTTATGCATATTATCACACTACAGACTCTACTGAACATTTCCTACAATACATTCACTGCGGCATATAGAACATTTTCAATATGTATTTCATATCCATTAAGTTACATTGTGGCCACTGAGATAGGTGGAGTAAAATGCCAGCAACAATTGCAAATACACAGTGCCCCTTGATTTTTGTTGCATATTATCACTCAACAGACTCTCCTGAACATTTCGTACAATACATTCACTGCGGCGTAGAGAATTGGTTTGTTCTGTATTAGTCAATATGTGTTTCATATCCACTGAGTCACATTGTGGAAAAAGAGGGTGTGGAAAATATTGTGTTGCTAGTTGTAGTACACTGTTCCGCATGGTTTGACAGGTTTCTATTTCTCTACCCCCCCCCCCTCCGAACTGTTGCTCATTGCTTTCACTGTGGAAAATTCAATAGTTTATGAGCAATGAGGCAATATTTTTTCCATATTCAGTGATTGGCCCTGTCTGAATTTTGCCCCTGGAACGTGTTTTAATACCGACTTTTATTGACATGACTATTAAATATGATAAAATATGAATTGTTGTCAATGTTTTGAGAGGTACATCTTCTTAAATAATGAATTAACGCAATTTATGTCACTTTTGAAGTAATACGATGGTCTCTTTTATTTAGAAAGAAAATGTTGTGACCCGGAAGTGTTTCTTTAATGTTGCTCACACGACGCTGATAAGTTTCAACCAGCACAACGCGTTTTTCAGCGCAGATTGTGATTACGTTTTTATACATATTTATCCGCTATGAACTTTATATAGTCGATTTACGGATAACAACTTTTGGATACGTTTCATAATGGAGAAAGAGAGACGTCATAGAAGAGTGGTGTCTCCTGTACGGGAGTCAAAACCGAAAATCAAACAAGAGAAACTTAGCCCTACTAGGCCACAGAGATCACGACGCTATAGCTCTGGATCAAACGGCAGCCCTCCAAGGCCAAGTCCACCTCCGCAGCGAAGAAGAACCAGCAGGTAAACATAGAACTCAAATTACATAGCAGCGTTTCAGGCCGTGGTGTTTCGCAAACCCAGTACTAGAAACTGAATATATAATCATAAGGCTAAAGAATTAGCTAGGTATGAGCTGTTATTGTTATGCTGTATTATCGGATGTGTCGCTCAGAGAGTAATGCCAGTAGTAGGAGTTGTCTGTTTTAGCTAGTAAGAGAAAATTATGGGTATGAACGTGTTCCACGTATTGGCAGTGAATAAACTAGTGTGTATAGACTATATAGGTCAACACTATATAAGCATTTCCTCCTTGTTGATTTGATTGACTAGATCGCCACCCAGGACGAAAGATCGTTCGCCTGGTAGAAGGGCTTTAAGCAGGAGGGACAGATCACCCAAAAACACAGGCAGGAGCCGAAGTCCTCCACGTGGCGCTGATGTGAAAATTAAGCGGGTGATTCAGTTATTACTTCTGGATGAAATGCAATAAGTGGCATGGCTTAATGCAGTCAAAATAACACCATATCGACGACATTAGTCAACTTTGTGCTTGACTCCGGACTCGGGCTAAGTTTCCCATCCCTCTCTCTCCCAAACAGGAGCGAGATGACCACCGCGGTGCCGACGAACAGAGGAGGCGTGACCGCAACGACCAGCCGGAGCCCCCCGATCCGCCAGTGCGGCGCAGCAGGTGGGAGCAGGCCGACGGCCCCCGTGAATCCGACCCACCCAGAGAGAGAGAACGGGGCGAGAGGAAGCGCGGGGGAGACGGGGAGAGGCACCGGGAGCGGGACACGGAGGCCCAGAGACGGCAGCATGACGATCGGCGGCGGGACAACCGGCGCAGGTTTGAGCAGAACAACAACGAGGACCAGGCCTTCGGACGAAGGGTCCAGGAAGGGGGTGAGGGTGAAAATAGCCCACCTGTTGACAAAGAGAAGCCTAACTTTGAATTATCCGGTGCGCTCACAGAAGATACCAACACGTTTAGGGGGGAGGTGATCAAGTACAATGAGCCCCCTGAGGCACGCATCCCCAAACGCAGGTGGCGGCTGTACCCCTTCAAGAATGACGAGCAGCTCCCGGTCATGTACATCCACAGGCAAAGTGCCTACCTGATGGGGCGAATGAGAAAGATTGCAGACATCCCCATCGACCACCCCTCCTGCTCCAAGCAGCATGCTGTGTTCCAATACAGGTGAGTTCAGTCATCTGGTCATGATGAAGCACTAACTGCTTGTTAAGTTGCAGACATTTCACAATTTTTTTGTGTTACATTACTTCTGGGTACTGTAGTACTGCTTTGTGTGAGGGATGCTTTGTGTGAGGGATTTCCACCGCTGGGTAATGTAGTCCTGTGTGTGAGGGTTTTCTACTGCTGCATAGTGTACTTCCTCTGCTAACTTAATCTCAAAACCCTGTTCTTCCCATGTCCTTTCCAGGCTGGTGGAATTCACACGTTCGGATGGCACCACCGGGCGGCGGGTGAAGCCTTATATCATTGATCTGGGCTCAGGCAATGGCACCTACTTGAACAACCAGCGCATCGAGGCACAGCGATACTATGAGCTCAAAGAAAAGGACGTACTCAAGTTTGGCTTCAGCAGCCGAGAATACGTCCTGCTGCACGAGTTTTCTGACACGGCCGAGGTGGACGCCAGAGCCGAAGAAGATGACGAGGGCCTGGATGAATGAAAACACCCACTGCTCCCTCTTTCACATGCTTAAGAAGTATGTCCTTTCGTCCTGTCTTCCTCTGAAGCAATCGCAATTTCATTTAGTTGGATATTGTTTTGCGTATTGGGATGTTGCTTAGTTTACCCGGTCTAATAACTTACTAATGTGCTTTCCTCCAGGCTGCTTGAATGGAAAGTGCATTTTTAAAGTATTCAAACAGGGCCGTGACTTGACTTAAGTGCATTGTGGACCTAAGCCTACTACTTGTTAGCCATCTTTAAAATGTGAATGGGACACTTAACAGAATGGGTGGCCTGTTGGGTTAAGCAGATTTCAGGGTTTAATAGAACAAATCAAAAAGTGGCAGGTGATGTCTGTGCTCTCTTACAGTCGAACAAACTTGCTCTAACCTGCCGTAACCGGTCTCAAGACTATTCTCAGGACATTCATTTGCCATAAGAGACCAATCGTACTTTTGCTGTAAGTACAGCTGCACACAGCAGCTGTTTGGGAATGGCCCATAGAACCTGGTGTCAAACAACAAACAATGTGCCATTCCAAAATGCCTTCTCTGGCTTCTGATAACACAGGGACCAAAAGTCTGGTATCCCCATCACAGCTGTTCCGACCTTAGTGCAGTTGTAATTACAGGAAGCGTGAGCTTGGTATCTTAAGGCTAGACGTTGATCGTAAGTATGGTTGTCTTCACAGTTTGCCCCCTCCTCCCAACCCGAAATCTGACAGTGCTCTTTTTGTTTCTACGCAAGTGCTCCATGCCAGAAATTTTAGTTTATGAGAAATGATTTTATTATTATACTGTATTTTTGAATTTGAACCTTTAATACAAAATTAGTATATTGCTAAAGACTAGCTAATGTCCAGACCGTAACTGTAAATACACTGGATGTATTGAATGTGAGTGCTGGATTCATCATGGTGTACCGTTTTTGTGTTTGAGAGTTGCGCAAAGCAATGAGGAATAAACAAAACATGTATTTGTAGTTGCCTCTGTATTGTTATGTAGGAACATGTGCATAGGTTATTTCTAGAAGTCTGTTCTTTTACTCAGTCTTTACCACCAAACTTGCTGTAGGTTTCTAGGACACAAATCCACACACTCCAAAGCAAATCATGACTTGCAGCTACAGACTTAAAAAGAAACCGGAAACAATCTTTTTGAGATCTTTTTTATATTTTAAAGGAGAATTACTTCAAGACTACCGATAATGTGCATGTACAACCCCATTTCCAAAAGAGTTTGGGACTCTGTAAAAATGTAAAGGGAAAAACTGAATTAAATTATGTTGCGAATAATTTAAAACCTATATTCAATTGAAAATAGGTCAGGACAGTGGCACCAATAGACTGGAGAAGTTGTGTGATACAAAAAAATACTACATCTGGTGGAATATCGCACAACTAATCAGCTTAATTGGCAACAGGTCAGTAACATGATTAGGTAATACAAGATCTTTCCAGAGAGGATGGGAGTAACAGCTATAGGAATGTTTGTCAAAGTAAAATTGTGAAGAGTTTGGGGATCTCCTACAGTACATGATATCATTTAAATGTTCAGAGAATCTGGAAAAATCTGTTTTTCCCCCAAAAAAACATTGAATGGCCGTGATCTTCAGGCCCTCAGGTGGAACTGCATTAAATACAGACTCAATTCTGTAGTAGAAACCACTGCATGGGCTAAGGAACACTTCCGAAAAACATTACCGGTGAACACACAGTATGTCGCTGCATCCACAAATGCAAGTTAAGACTCCACCATGCAAAGAATAACCATACATAAACTAGATGTAGAACCGCCGCTGCCTTCTCAGAGCTTAAGGTCATTTACCAATGGACTCAGGTGAAGTGGAAAACTGTCCTGTCCTGTGGTTTGACAAATCAAAATATGAAATTATTTTGAAGACCATCTGGTTTCTTATCAGCACACATGATTGTATGTCTGTGAAGTTACCCGTATTTAGTTAGATCCAGAAATAATTGGACACTGACACATTTATTTTGTCTGTTTACCAATATATATTTGAGTTATAGTTAAATAATGGGCTGAAATTGCAGTCTCTGCTTTTGAGTGTATTCACATCCAGTTTGGAGGAGGGGTTTAGGAATGACTGCTCTTTAATATGTTGACCCATCTTTTACAAGGGACCAAAAGTAATTGAACTGTTGACGCAAAAGCTGTTTCATGAACAGGTGTGGGCAATTCCTTCGTTATTTCTTCCTCAATTAAGCAGGTAAAAAAAACTGGTGTTGATACCAGGTGTGTTATTCGCAATTGGAAGATGTTGTGAACCCACAACCTGCACTCAATTGAGCTCTCAGCGCAAGTGAAACAGGCCATCTTTAGGCTGCAAAAAGAAAAAAAGAATCCATTGGTGTTATCAGGAACAGTAGGAAAATACATCAATTGTTTTGATACACTCTGAGATAAGAAACAAGGCACTGGTGAGCTCTGTGACACGGCCTGAATGCCAACAGAATACAACAGTGGTGGATGGTTGTATGATCCTTTCCATAGTAAAGTAAAACTCCTTCACCACATCCAGCCAAATGAAGAACACTCCAGGAGGGAGGCATATCATAATACAAGTTTACCATCAAGAGAAGACTTCAGAAGAGCAAATACAGAGGATTCACCACAAGGTGCAAATCATTTATAAGCCTCAAGAATAGAAAGGCCAGATTTGACTTGGCCCAAAAAATGTGGCTCATGACCTGTAGCATACCACATCATCTGTAAAACATGGTGGAGGCAGTGTGATGGCATGGCTTCCAATGGCTCTGGGTCACTTGTGTTTATTGATGATGTGACAGAAGACAGAAGCAGCCAGATTATTTCTGATGTGTATAGGGATATAGTGTCTGCTCAGATTCAGCCAAATTCAGCTAACTTGATTGGACTGCGTTTCACTTTACAGATGGACAATGACCTAAAACATACTACGTAAGCAACGCAGGAGTTTTTTTAAGGCAAAATGTGGAATATTCTGCAATGGCTGAATCAATTTGACCTCAACCTGATCTAGCATGCATTTCACTTACTGAAGACCATACTTGAGGTAGAAAAATGAAAGAACAAACAACAACTGAAGCTGCAGTAAAGGCCTGGCTAAGCATCACAAAGGAGGAAATCCAGCATTTGGTGGTCCATGCGTTCCATACTAAAACCAGTCATTTCCTGCAAAGGATTCTCGACAAAGTATTCAAAAGTATTAAAAATGAAAACGAAAAATATAATTGTTAATTTGTCCAGTTATATTTGAGCCCCTGAAATAAGGGGTATGTGTATAAAAATTAAAATGTAATGAAAAATTTTCAATTCCAAAATGTTTTATATAATATTTTTGAAGTAAAAATGAAAGTCTGCACTTCAGTTGCATCTCAGTTGTTTCATTTCAAATCCATTGTGTTGGTGTACAGAGCCAGAATTATGAAATTCGTCAGTGTCCAAATATGTCCGGACTTAACTGTATTCAGGATTCAGAGCAACATATGCTGCCATCCAGGCAATGTCTTTTTCAGGGAAGGCCTTGCTTATTTCAGCAGGACAATGCCCAACCACATTCTGCATGTATTGCAACAGCATGGCTGCATTAAAAAGACTCTGGGTGCCAAACTGCACTGCATGCAGTCCAGACCTGTCACCCATTGAAAACATTTGGCCCATTATGAAATGAAAAACACGACAAAGGAGACCCTCGAACTGTTGAACAGCTGAAATCATATATCAAGCAAGAATTGGAAAACATTTTATTTCCAAAACTACAGCCACTGGTCTTGTTCCTTCCCAAATGCTTACAGAGCATTGTTAAAGGTGATGCAACCAACACAGTAGTAAACATGCCCCTGTCCCAACTTCTTTGAAATGTGTTGCTGGCATCAAATTCAAAATTGACATTTATTTTTCCAAAAACAATATCATTTCTAAATTTCAATATTTGATTTGTTGTCTTTGTTCTATTTTCAATTAAATATAGCGATGCATGATATACACATCATTAGGGGTTTTCCGGTAGGAGAAATCTCCACTGCCCTACTCCACTGCCACCTATGATCACCTGGGAGTCAGTCTAGACCAAGTGAGTACACTGGTCCACTTGCACTAGTCCACTTGTCCACGGCACTTACTGTACTACTCAGCTTTGTAGTGGTTTGGGGGAATAATGCAGTAGGTAAGTATATATAATGGGACTGCCAGGATGTCTGTACTGGTGGATAATGTTCAATCGATAGTGGTACACACCGGAAACCAACTTTGATACACCAGTTTAGCTATCCCCACTTCAAATTATGAAACTTTTATTGATGCTAATTAGCCTTAATTGACTATTAGGCAATACCTTCTGAACCGTTCAAGCAATCGACACAGAACAAATTTTGTTTCACCGAAACCATATGTTTCATATGTTTAAGCTATCCCCACTGCAAATTGTACATATGCTAATTAGCGTTAATTAACTATTAGGCTGTATATTTTTAACCGTTCAAGCTACAATCACAAGGCCTGTTGTTGGTAACACTTATGAACCTTAAATATGTCATGTATGGTAATTCATGCTAATTATCCTCACGAGCAGTATCTCTTCAACATAAATACTTTTTTAAACAGCTATTCGATTATATTCAACTTTATTGTCATTGGACTACAACAATACAGTTTACGTCTAACCAGAAGTGCACATAGAGGAGGGCAGAATAAGTATTAGTATATGTACAGTGGGGAGAATAAGTCTTTGATACACTTTGATTTTGCAGGTTTTCCTACTTACAAAGCATGTAGAGATATGTAATTTTTATCATAGGTACAATTCAGCTGTGAGAGGCGGAATCTAGAACAGAAATCCCGAAAATTGTATGATTTTTAAATAATTAATTTGCATTTTATTGCATGACATAAGTATTTGATCACCTAACAATCAGTATGAATGCTGGCTCTCATTTTTCTTAATTTTTTTCTTAATTTTTTCTTTAAGAAGCCCTCTTGTTCTCCACTCATTACCTGTATTAACTGCAACTGTTTGAACTCGTTACCTGTATAAAAGACACCTATTCACACACAATCAAACAGACTCCAACCTCTCCACAATGGCCAAGACCAGAGACCAGAGGTTTTCTGGATTTTTGTTTTAGATTCCGTCTCTCATAGTTGAAGTGTACCTATGGTGAAAATTAGACCTTTACATGCTTTGTAAGTAGAAAAACCTGCAAAATCACCAGTGTATCAAATACTTGTTCTCCCCACTGTATGTACAAGTGGAATGTATGGATGTGCAGTTAATGCCAGTGCAATTTTAAATGTGCAGTGGAAATGTTTACAAATTTACAGGAAATGTACAAATATGATGTATGTACAAGTGGGATAAATTGTTGTGCAGGTACAAGTGGCAATTCTCATTGGCCTGATGGTCTGAATTTGCAGTCAAGGAAAATTGAAGGAGTAGGGTAGCTAGCAAGCACAACAGAATTTCTTCAGGATATGTACTAATAGTTTCATATTGCCTTTGTATATTGTTTGTTTGCCAACATCTTTTGCTTAATTACTTACATCCCCTTACTTCACCATTTGGGATTTACTCTGCAGATTACCTATTTATTCTTCCTGTTTTATTATTTTGTCCTTAGTACTTGCACTGACTCTAGTCTTTCGCTCCATACACCTTTCCCTTTTTTAAGTACTTCCCTGTGGTCTGTACTTTTTATACTGTTATTTATTTTTTAGAAATTTCTTAGTTTTTGCACTGATTTGTCAGTACCAATTTGCACCTTACTCTATTTCTTGTTTGTTTTTTTAAATACTTTTGTATGTGTAGTATATTTCTATTCCTGTGGTTTTTATTTTGTTTCATCCATGCATTTATTTGTCTTTTTCACACAGTTTGTACTGGATTGTAATGAATCAATCTTTTTAAGTACTTCACTTTCCACCTCCAGTTGAGCAAGTTGCTGCTACAACGAGGCTTGATTTAAGAGGCCGCTTGGAGTAAAATGCTAACTTTATGGAGAAAAAATGTTATAGCAAAAATTACAATTTATTGAAACTGAATTGATTATTATATTGCATGTTCTTTTACAAAACATCCCTATCTTAATTTTTATCACCTCTGCCAAGCGAAAAAGAATACAGCCAGTTATGCACCAGCTTCATAAAGTGCAGTTTTTCTGCCAGTCAACCTGTTATTACTAAAGATATATGTTATCAGTCAATCTGGAACACTTGTGATAATGTCCCGCCTCTTGTGGTTTGAATGTTTCCTCATTGGTAAGGGAGGGCTGTTCTATGTGACCTTGTGAAATAAGCCTTGGTGTAGCTGTACTCTCCGTGTTTGAGAGCTCAGCTCTTTGTTGAACAATGAGTTGGAGAAATTTGAGAACCTGCACACATTATTGGTATTTGCTGTTAGTTGTCTTTAAAAGAAAGTTTTTCCTATGACTATGTTGTTAATAATTCCAGTAACATCTACCACACCTTTGATTGTTAACTTTATGTTAAAGTAGATGATATTAACCTGTAAACCAAATGCACCGTCTAGCAATTACTCAAATGTTGCAAACTGTGATTTCCTCAGTCTATATTGCTGAACAGTACAGGTGACTCCTTCCTTTTCTGAAAATCCCCATCAGTTTTCACAGATTAAAACTGGTAATATAATTTTACATGTGGATTGATATGGTAGCTAATTGGCACGCTATTTACATATGTATGACCAGAAACAGAAAAACATCCATTCTAATTTGGTTTCCGTTTGGTTTCCTCAAGTGCTTAGCCTTCTGGTGGCTTAACTAAACAATTGAGAAAGGAAACCAAAACAGGCCACTGCCAAATAGGGCCAAAATGATCCACTTACACTCTTGTGGTTCATTTTCAAAGAATCCATTTCAACAACCTTGCTAATATTGCCAACTTTTGAAATGGGTACTAATTTCTTCATGAATTGAAAAGATTGCACCATATAGCTCTTTTAATTGTTTGACAAAATGTTGGTGATTGCTATGTTAACCCTAACCCTATGGTTTAAATTAATGTTTTTAACTGTAGGCCATTTGCGGATAGTAACATAAGGAACATGTATGCAGTGATAGAAAAAACTATAACAATAATGAAATATGTGAACCTGGCAATTTACATGGAGTGAATGATTGAGAGAGCTATATTATTTTCCTTTTGGATAAATATTGAGAATGTTTATATTTTAAATGAAACAATTACAATGACGTCAAAGTATAGATTCTAAGCTTTTTATTTGTATACATATCCCCTAGTGTCTTTGTTTTATTGGTGTTTTTAATTGGGCATTTTCTATCACATTTGTGTTGACATAACAGTCTTGATTCAAAACTTTGCATTTCAATCAATAAATCAATCAATCAAATATATTTATAAAGCCCTTTTTACAACAGCAGTTGTCACAAAGTACTTTTACAATACACCCAGCCTGCCTTTGGAGTGCAGTCGGGCTCTTAACAAAACGACCAGTTATCAATGAAAGTCAAGAAAGGTATTATAAGGCTTACATATTTTAAATATTGAGCTTGACAAAAACTTACGTTTTGAAAATCATTAAAAATAAGGAGAGCACTGGTGAGCTCAGCAATCAGAAACAGCCAAGTTGGACTAGGAAGATCTCTACGATAGATGAACGAGGAATGATTACCATGAGGAAAGAAAAAAGCACCGCCAGATCAGGAACACAAGAAAATAGGTGTGATTGTTGTGGCCACTAACATCAGCACAATATTTCAACTTCAGAAAGTTCACTATATATTGAGCAATGTATTTTTGTGGAGTCATCTCAAAAAATTACAATGTCATGGAAATGTTTTTTTTACCTAATTCACATCAAAAGTTGACACTATATTCTAGACTCATTACACACATGATGTGAAAGTCTTTTTTTGTTTCAATCTTGATGATTACTGCTTAAAGGATGATTCCTGTTCATGGAAATCAAAAATCAAGTATCTCAAAATATTATAATTTAAAAAAAAAATTAGATATTGATTACAATGTGTATAATGTATGTGAACCCCTTTTGGGAATTTTCTGATATTCACCATGAAATCTTTATTTAATTAGAAGCAGTCTTATCTGACATAATAGGTTTATATTTACCATTTCCATATATTACTTTAGAGGAATTATTGTATGTAGTAGAAAAACTAAATGAAAAAGGAAATAGCGCAGGAGCGACTGAAACCAGGGTTGCATCTGTTAAATTAAATCAAGCAGGTAAGTAGACACAAGCAGGTATCAAATTAACAATCACAGCAGGGATCGTTAGATAATTGTTTTGGTGGGACTTAGATAAATACAGAAAAGAAACCTGGTGAGTCTGGTGTTACCTATACAGGTGAATGGAAAACACCATGCAGATAGGAATGGAAATCTCAGAGGTTGAAAATAGAAAGAAGAAGGTAGTGAGAGGACATCAGTCTGGAGAATTCCTTCTAAAAATAAAAGTGAATGCCATTCCAAAATAATAAATCAGGCAAATTCCAACCCAGACATAGCATTTGCATGCTACGAAGATTTCTCTGCTGTCAAAAAAGATGCCATGGAGCATCTGGACAAACCTGAAGATTCTGAAAGTCAATTTTCTGGACACATTGACCTTTGTGATCACAATCAAAACCGCTATGTTTGGTCAATCCCAACACTGCCTACCACCAAAATAATCTTATTCCAATATTCAAGCATGGTGGTTGGAATGTCAAGATCTGGGGCATCTTTCCCTCCCAAGGACTTGGTGGTCTGAACATGATTAAAAGGTTACCATAAATTCTGAGGTATACCAGGAGATTCTTGAGCAGAATATGAGGCCATCAAAATCAGGCCCGGATCCACAGGGGCAAAGCAAGGCATTGCTTCTCCTGATAGAATCTGTGCCCCCCAGTTTTATTTCCCCATAGAAAGACGAAACCAGGCAAGCTTAGTTTATAAACAAGAAACCAGGCAGGCTTAGTTTATAAACAAGAAACCAGGCAAGCTTAGTTCAGCCTGCCCGCAATAAAATGCGTTATTTCGGGCCCTCTCGAGAATCAACCCTGGGGGCCCACGTGAAAGGCTTTGTGGTAAATAACCACAATGCCATAGAGCTAAGCATTTACTGGGTGTCAGTATATCCTCTTGACATTATAGAGTTTTGTTGTGTATTAACATCATGCTGAGTTTGAATATTTCGTTAGACACCAATTACCATTATGTTAAATTGAATAACGTTTCTTACTAAGTTAACATCCACCGCAAAAAGTATCTATGGACTGTAGGGATTTCGCCACTGGCTGTTTTAACAGCTTATTAGCCATTCGTGAATGACATTGATACAATAACTACTGTATCAATATAGGTGACAATAACAGACATTTTCGCCAAGTGAAGACGAGAGAATCGCGTAGACAGTGTCTATCCTGAATAAATCTTATTACCCGCCAGAAGAGTTCTATTTTAGTGTTCCTATTTCATAGCTACATAGGGTTGTAGCTGGTTAAGTTTTTGTCTGTCCTGAATCTCAGGCATAATGAATTACCTCTGTTACCGGAATTGAATACAAAACCTGTTTTTTCAGAACTCACGTCTCTACCCACTACGCTATTTAACAAGGAGTAGTCAGCCAGCCAACCAGTCAGCCAACCAGTCAGCCAACCAGTCAGCCAACCAGTCAGCCAACCAGTCAGCCAACCAGTCAGCCAACCAGTCAGCCAACCAGTCAGCCAACCAGTCAGCCAACCAGTCAGCCAACCAGTCAGCCAACCAGTCAGCCAACCAGTCAGCCAGCCAGCCAGCCAGCCAGTCACAAAATAAGTCTTCCAACAAGGCCACGACCCAAAACATTCAATCTAACGTATCAAAGAATCGCTCAGGTGAAAGATTTGTGATTCGGATTGACCAAATCAAAGTCCAGACCCTAATCTATTTGAGATGCTGTAGCCGGACCTGAAGCGAACAGTACATTCTAGATACATAAAGGAACATTGCGCAATAATCGCAAAACATATGGGATTGATTAGTGGCTATAGGAGATGTTTAGGTCAAGTTATCGCTGATAACGTAGGTGCCACAAGCTTTTGAATGAAGGGGTTCACAAATCTTTGCACGTAAGATATCCTGTTTTTTATTAACTAAAACACTTTTGTTAATTTAACAAAGACATATTTTTTTCCTTTATTCTGAATGTTTTATTACGAATTGAGGTTTGAATTAGGATTTTATGAGTGTATTTGAGTAAATTATACAAAAATAATGACGATCCCTGTGGGGTTCACAAACTTTCAAGCAGCACTGTGTATCTGTGATTTCCATTGCTTCTCGGTGGGAGAATCGAATACAATTGATGTGATTCCCACTTATCCACTAAATGATTTTAAGTGTTTTCAAAAACGCAAATTAATGAATGAAAAATTGGTAAGACAATTAGAAAATAGTAGCATGCGCACAAACCGATTAGGTTGAATGGGATGAACTGTGTTTAAAACTTTGTCCTGTTCGTGAAACACTAGATATCGCAAAAGCATGGAAGAGGTTTCTGTTTTCACTTGTTAACGTGGTTCCTTTTAAAACCCATGAACTTCCTTCCCATTGTAATCCAGTTAAACCATATTAAGAAATATTATTTTTTGCAAATAATTGTTTATGTTTCTGCCGATGACAATACTGCCTTGTTAACAGCAGGGTCGAACGGAACAGCCCGCTTGTCATTTTTGAGAAGTTCGCAAGTCCCTCCCCGCTTTCGGCCAATGACGTAACTCGGCATATACCAATTTACACAAGACTAGATAGAACTCACCGTCTGGCGGCCTCAACCAGGATCGGAATACTGTAGTGTGTAGGAGGGGTTAAAGGCGTGTCTGTGGGACTGTTAGCAATGTCACTAGAGACATTCTAGACGCACCTGGTACATATTCAGGAACAGCCACAATGAAAGGTAATCAACATTTGCGCTCTTAAATACCTGGGAAAATGTATAGGACTGAACGTAAGCGAATGAGCAGGCGTATGAGCCTGCATGAGGTAAAGAGAAAGGATCCTGTATGGGTATCAGCAGGAAGTTTATGGCAGGACCCTTTGGCTATTGAACTTAGCACCTCGAATAATAAGCACATTGTTTCACCTCGGAGCCGGACTAGGGCTGTGGATGTCGTATACATTGTCACTGAAGATGCATCCCGGACACAGACAGAAGAGAACTTGTCACTGAAATGTCTAAAAGAAGCCTGCGCGGACGCACACGCGGTGTTCAAAACGATCCCTTTTGACACGATATCGCTCGGAACAACTGATATTCTGGATAGTTTCTACAATGCAGGCGAGTATAGGCATGTCCGCAACGCATTGCGTGTACGTTAATACTATCTCATTCTTTCCAATGGTTTTCCGGGAAAAAATAAATAATTTGACAATCCCTAGAAATGTGGAACTGACACTGCTCCTTTCACAGATGTGGCGGTGGTGGAGATGAGTGACACATTCTGCCAGCAGTCGCTCTTCTATCACCTAGGCGTGAGAGAGAGCTTTAGCATGACAAATAACATCATCCTGTATCGCTACAATCATGAGAGTGATCTACTAGCACTCAAGGTATGCACAGAAGAACTAGAAATTGAAACATTATTCCCCGTAGGCTTTTGGCAGATCACTCATTTGTGTGAATGGGGCTTGTGAACTAACATCTGACATCTCAGAAGGTTTTGCATTAAAGATGAGCCATTCAATGCTGCAATAGTCCCACCACCAATTGCATAATATTGCTAACAATTGTTGGTATTTAAAGGGTTTGATATATTTTATTTAACAAACCTTATTACTTGGATATAACTGATCCTGAAGGATTGTTTTTTTCTCTCACTTAAGTGCTGAACAAAGGTTATATTGCAGGCTTTCATAGGTTTATAGGTCAATGGATTTGTGTGTGTGTGTGTGTGTGTGTGTGTGTGTGTGTGTGTGTGTGTGTGTGTGTGTGTGTGTGTGTGTGTGTGTGTGTGTGTGGGAATATAATCAGCTCTGTTGTGGATAATGCAGAAAGTAAAAGCCTGAATTTGTCATCAGTCCTCAGGCAGGCATTTACTAATTGTGTTCGCACCTTGATTTGTACACATAGAGCAGTTACAAAAGTTCTAAATGTAAATCAAATTACTCAAAGCATTTTGTCTGATACTTTGTTCCTTGTTTGTGAAAACTGCAGTGCTATGATCACATGTTGTGTTTTGTTGGCGCTTGTGTGTAAAATTCCCACTTGCGCATGTCTCTTCCCTCAGGAGCAGTGTGGGAGCAACACGTTTATCCCGTATGTGGTGTCGCCCCAGGGCAAGGTGTTTGCCTGTGATGCAACAGTCATGAAGGGCATCAATGAACTGATGCAGCCCAGCTTTCAGCTGGAGCCCCTGCTCACTCCGCTGGTAGAGATTCTTGTCCAGCTGCTGGACAACGTGCACATTCACGCCAGGTCAGTGTGTCTTGTCATGCTGCTGAAACTAACCATTCTCTGATGCTCTTTAGAGAAGCTTTTTTTTTCTGTACTGAACCTTTTGGATGAGTTATGTGGTTGGGTGAAAGTATAGTCCGTGATTCACTAGAGGTTTAAAACTTGAGTCCTTAGCTGGGACATCAAAAGTGTCCCCCCTTGTTTTTATTTTGGTAAATAATTGAGGGATGGGCCTGGGGAAATGTGACCCTTCTCAAATATTGTGATATTGATGAATCCACTGACCATCCATGATGTCAATGCTCTGTTGTTTTGAGTTTATACAGTGTCTGTTTACACTTAACTTTTTTACTCCACTGTCTGTAAACAATGTTTTGGACTCTGATTGGATAATGTCATGAGGCATTTTATTCAAGGAATGATCGGTATAGGGGTCCTCCTTTAAATTATTTCACAAGGGTCAACATCTCAAAATGCTTCGATTTATGGTACTCTCAAATATTATATTAATTCAAACTAGGATTTGCATCTTTTCAAAACCTTTTGGAGAAGTGAGAACGTAGTGAATCAAAGAAATTCAATTGAGATTATCTCAATGAATGATGCCACAACTTGCCATCTGTTTTTTCACAGCAATACCACCGTCTGAGAGTTTTTGTTTGGCAGTTACATAGCAAAAGCTTCGAATTACCCTCTGATAGGCTTGGAAGCTAAGCTAACTGGATAGCTAACTGGATGGCTAACTAGCTTATTTGTAAACACTGGATTGGAAGTTCAAAGGTCATAGTTAGCTACAGTCAAAGAGTACCTCGAACCCTGTTGCCTGGTAGCTACCACAGTTGGTGACTGGCACACCTAGTGGATATATACACGACACAAGGGGGATTTCCCCTCTGTGTGCAACAGAACTTAAGGCATCTGCTGTCTCAGAAACCTGACCCAAAACGACCTTACCCGGCGTTATGTTACTCGCCCACTAGACTCCCTGACAGGCCAAACCAGCCAGTTACCATTTACATCATGTTTATAGAAGGTACAGTAATAGAATTACTGCTTCTTACATATGTGGAGATATGTATTGTAGCATGGCATGTGCAGCTTTTAATTAATTAATTATTTTTATAGCAGTATTAGGACTGTGATCTACTTCAGAAGAACTGGAAAGGCTGGCTGTGTAGTTGACCTTTACAGTCATTCTGCATTTAACAATGTGCAATTTGAAATATCATATTGTTTGTATGTGTAACAAAACAAATACATGTATTCAATACATACAAATAACTAATATTTATATGGCCAAAATGTACACACACCTAGCTCCCCAAATAATATTTGTGGACCATACTTTTCAATTACTAAATGAAAGAGATGTAATGTTTTCTATATAATGCTTTTCATATTTTTCATATTGACCCACTGTCTGCAGTTGTTCAGTTGGTTTCACATGTGACATCTATCACAACTTTTATTCAGAAATTCCTGTTCTGAATCAGCAGCTGTAACATGATAATGTCCCCTTTGTAACTAACAACTAGACATCAAATTTGTGTCATATTACTTATGCATAATAACTCAAGAACGCTGATAATGACCCTATTCATTTTCTGTTTCTGTTGTTCAATGTGACTTTCTGTTTCAAGGAAGGCATTTTTTTGTATTCATATACATACATTATTTTCAATGTGTGACTTAGAAAAGTATTTCCACCTCGTTGCGTAGTACCTGTTACATTATTGCATAGGCTTAGGGACCTTGTTGCTCGCTATGCTACGTATAAGTTTCATGGTACAATGACTATCGGCTGGATAGAGTTTCTGACTATGTCCAGAAATGTTTCAAACAAATCTATTCTAAAAGCTTTACAATAGCATGTATTTTGTTTCATCTTAACTTTCCTTTTAAGAAACAGATTATTTCTGTCATCCCTACTCTGCAAATGTTTGAGTCCATAGCTGCTATTGTGATTACATTGTTTCATTTTCTCAGGCTTTTGTCTCAAAATCTGGGCATCTGGAAGAGCTGGGCACTAGTCAGGAAGGTTACAAAGAAGCCTATAACAACTCATGCTATGGGGATCTCTGTGTCAGGGCTTGGAAAGCTTTTGATTGAGGGCCAAATGAATGCTGCGAAGTACAGGGCAATCCTAGAAGAACATCTGCAGAACATCTTCTAGCGGGGCAATGACTGTAAACACACAGCAAAAGCCATGCTGGAGTGTCTTAAAAACAGAACGGTGAATGTCCAGGAGTGGTCCAGTCAAAGCCCGGACCTCAAGCCAATTGAAATTATGTGAAAAGTGTTGCAAATTGCGCATCTCCAAAGGTCACCGATAAACTTGATTGAGCTTGATCAATTTTGCAAATAACAATAAGCAGCTGTGTCCAGATATGCAATGCTGGTAGAGACTTAAAATAACCAATATGCTGTTTTAATAAGTAGGTTCCTCTACCAAATATTGACTAAAGGGGGTAAATGTTTCTGCAATCAATTTGATAGTTTTTATTTTTTTATTTGTAGTCTAAAACCATTTGTAGATTCTAGTGTTCATTTGGACTTTTGATGTTAATTGGCAAAAATTCTTATTTCCATTTCGATTTCATGTTGTCCTCACAGTGGAGGAATGTCAAGGGTGGGGGTGGGGTGAATGCTATTGAGAACTTTTGTATGCACAATGGAGACTGCGGCATTGACACTCTAGACCATGATTACGTTGTTTTTGTTGAAGATTGAGAATACCCAAGGTGCATGAAAAGAAAGACTCGCCTATGTCTTTGAGAAACCAAGAAATGTGGAAGTTGTTGTTTTTAACAAAAAAAAGTTTTTTATTTCAGCAAACTCTGATTAGTTCCACTTTATACAGGCCAAACCTGGGTAGAATGGTAGACAGTAATTTTGAAAATAAGTTTATGGTTATTTAGGACACAAGTTATCACCAAAATACAATATACACTCCTGGATGAGGAGCAGTTTTGTGTGGCAAGTGCTTTGCTTAAGGGTACGACTGACTATGGATTTCTCGTTTTATTAGCGAGTACTTCCGGGAGTCCATACGACACGAGATTCGCACAGCTCGGGAACGCTTCAGTGGCCAGGAGTTGAGTCAGGAGCTGGGCCACATCCAGAAGAGGCTTGACACGGTGGATCTCCTTACCCCAGACATCGTTATGAACCTGTTGTTGTCTTACCGTGATGTCCAGGTGAGGACAGAGCAGCAGTGGCATGGTGCATGTTCAGTAAACTCATCATTGTGGAATTGACAGTTTAGGGGGAATTTACAGTTTGGGGGAATACCCTTCGGGTATTCCCCCATGAAAGTGAACAAGAGCAAATGGTGGATTTGAAGATGCTGCACTGACATTTCACCTATGAAATCACTCATTACTGACAAAAAAAATGTGAAGGGAGAGTTACCACAAATGTGTGTGAAGTAGAGGTGACCAAACATGCAGACTGTGATTCAGGGCATCAACGCCGTGGAAAGAAGAATCCTATGGGTCAGGATGTGGTTGTTACCTACAAAGCCACAGCGCCAACTTTTCTACCATGGGTTCTCTGTTACAGTGGTGAAATGTGTCTGTAAAGCATTTCTGAGGTGACAAGTGTTTTAAACTGAGACTTGGTGATTATGTTATCAGGAGTTGCAGGATGATCTGCAGAGAAGAGAAACTTGCCGGCTGTCTGCCTAAACGTGATACAGTAGCTGCAGGACTAGAGCACTTTTGAGGTTTAGCCTTGCGCCTCATACTTTCATTTGTCATGAAACCCGCCCAAACTATGCTGTTTGCTACACTCTGACAATACATTGCTGTATCGTGTGTTTACAAACACGTGTGGCTGTTTTTACAGGCTGTGTGACCGTTGCCTTTGTTTGGATGACTGTTCCTTCACTCTGTCTGCCAAAACACATACGTATTGGAAGGGGATTAAATGATAACTATGATTAAGATGTTCTTTTTAAGTAAAAGATGGAATCATCTCCTTAGAGGTCTCACTTGTATGACAGAACACTATCTGCGTGTAACTCAACTGCGTCGGTCAAAGTAAATTCATTTGAATGTGAATCTTCATTTTCAATGTCATATATTTGAATGTGCCTTGTTGATAATGCATTGGAATCTGAGATGTTCTTGATATGTTATTATTTTTTTATTATACCCTCTCAATTCAGGACTATGATGCCATTATTAGTCTGGTGGAGACTCTGAACAACTTACCTATGTGCTTGGTAGCATCCCAGCCGATTATACAATTTCACTACATATTTGCTTTAAACAGGTAAAATATTTTGCTCCACAATTACATTTGTTATACTCAATACTCGATGGGTTAAAGCCAACCTCATTTTAACACCTAATTGATGACCGCTGAAATAAGCACCCACATTTTACTTGTTTTTGTAGTTTTAACAAAACGTTCTGACCTTCAGTTGACAATTCCAACTCTTTTGCTCTTTACTACCCTTTGACCTCCAGGAGGAATCGTCCTGGTGACCGTGCTAAAGCCCTGGAGTCGATTCTGCCCATTGTGGAATCAGGTGGTAGGGTGGCTTCGGATGTGTACTGTCTCTGCGGTCGCATCTACAAAGACATGTTCATGAGCTCTGGCTTCAAAGACCTTCGAAGTCGTGACCAGGCCTGCGACTGGTAAGACAAACTATTATGATGGCCGTATTGCTCACAAAGTGTAGGTCCCCCTTTAAACGCCAAAACAGCCCTGACCTGTAGAGGCATGGACTCCGCTAGACCTATGGTATCTGGCACCAAGACGTTAGCAGCAGCTTCTTTAAGTCCAGTATGTTGCCAGGTGGGTCCTCCATGAATCGGACGTGTTTATCCAGCACATTCCACAGATGCTGTGTTGGATAGAGATTTGGGAAATTCTGAGGTTAAGTCAACACCTTTAACTTGTTGTTGTGTTCCTCAAACCATTCCTGAACCATATTTGCTGTGTGGGTGGGTGCATTATCAAGTTGAAAGAGGTCTATGCCATCAGGGAATACTGTTGCCATGAAAGGGTGCACATGGTCTGCAACATTGCTTAGGTAGATGGTATGTGTCAAAGTAACATCCACATGAATAGCAGGACTCAAGTTTTCCTTCCTTAGACCACTTTTGATAGGTACTGCAGACCCGGAACACCCCACAAGCTCTGACCCAGTCGTCTAGCCATCACGTTTTGGTCCTAGTCAAAAGTCACTCAGATCCTTACGCTTTCCCATTTTACCTACTTCTAACACCGACTTTGAGGATAGAATTTTCACTTGCTGCCTAATATTTCCCCCCCAATGACAGGTGCCATGATAAGAAGATTATCAGTGTTTTTCACTTCACCTGTCTGTGGTCATAATGTTATGGCTGATCGGTGTACATATAGCATTGCTTCATTTACTACCAGGGCCTCAAATTACTTTTTGTCCATCAGCCAATTTGGCTGGTGGATATATATATACACACACACACACACACACACACACACACACACACACACACACTTTTTTTGTTTCCGCCCAAAAATTTCCCAAGTCACATCCAGTTTGTTTTTTATGAGGATGCCGTGGAATGCTTTCCAGTAAGAAGTAAAGTGCTGTATTGCTCAATTTTCTTTGGACCCTGAGTCTTAACAGCAATATTACAGAAAAGCTGATTATTAAATGGCAGGTTACTGTGTGGTAACAAAGCTGTGGATCTTGCTCTCTTGTCTGTGGGACATTCTCACTAAATGACTAATTTGTCGTCTTCTCTCTAACATTGGGAAAAACCCCAAACATGTGAACAAAACAGCCAATAAAGATGATGACAGTATTTTTTTTACTACAAAAGTAATTATTGGAAATATTTTGCGGTAGTTTTTATGTACTCTTAATTTGATGCTTGCATAGACTCGTACTTGATTTTTAGATTATTTTCTGTTACTCACATAAGTGAGTAAAATCTTCGCACAGCACTGAGCTCTGGGTGACATGACATGCTTCACTGTATTAGAGACTTTGTGGAGTAACACAAGTAAGCTAATGACTCTCACATTGCAGGTCTTTCAGCACATGAGGTCACGGTCACTAAACCCATAACCTATTAATAATCACCTGTCTGACAGGGTCGCTAGGGTGCAATGAGCTGAGGAATTTCTTGTTTTTAAATCTCTATGGATTCCCGCCAGGTATGGCAAAGCCTTCCAGACCGAGCCCACCCTACACTCTGGCATCAACAACATTGTCTTCTTGATGGCTGCTGGACACACATTTGACACCTCCATTGAGCTTCGCAAAATGGGTGTGTTTCTCCCGACACATCTTTACTTCACTTAAAAGGCTGCCTGTTAAAGGGACTAGTGTGTTCATACATTTGACTAATATTTACTATCATCAAATATTCCTATCTATACATTTGTGTATGTGTGTCCAGGTGTGACCCTCAGCACCCTGCTGGGGCGAAAGGGCAGCCTGGAGAAAATGCAGGACTACTGGGATGTGGGGTTCTATCTGGGAGCCAGCATCTTGGCCAACGAACACAAGAAGGTCATCGATGCCTCTGAGAAGCTGTACAGACTGAAGGCCCCAATGTGGTGAGAGGAGTCTCAGTTCATGCTGAATTCTGGGACCAGGCAAACCATAGCAGGCATTCTTGATGTGAAATATGAGGATATAGATCTAATACATTTACACAAAAACACTGGTATTCAGTAACCATGTTTCTGTGACTGTTTGAACCAGGATGAGGACATATTTCTAAATGTCTTGTTAAAGGTCCCACAGTCATCCGCCGATGCCCATGTACAATAAGGTTACGGTTCTCTAATGTCTAACTAGAAGGTGGAAATTACCAGCTGAGTGGATGGGGAGCTAACAAGATCAGCAGGCTGGAAGCTAATCAGCTCAGCAGGGGCGGGGAGCTACTGTACTCAGCAGGGGCGGGGAGCTACTGTACTCAGCAGGGGCGGGGAGCTACTGTACTCAGCAGGGGCGGGGAGCTACTGTACTCAGCAGGGGCGGGGAGCTACTGTACTCAGCAGGGGCGGGGAGCTACTGTACTCAGCAAGACAAAAAAACATATTGACAGCAAGACAATGTCTGTAATTAACCATGTCTCACCATGATGTCATGCTATGATGGTTATGGTGGTTATGGTTACAAGAAATATAACATTTCCATTGGTGTGGTAAAATGAGGGCTTCATGTGATGTCACACGCTTTGTATAATCTGAACACCAGAGTTCTTTTACCACAAAAAGTCGGTTTGGATGGTTTGGTCAACCTACTTTGGTCAGGTTTCGTCTATGTATGTTCAGTATGATTTTCACAGTGAATAGTTTTTTTTAAATTAAAAGGCATGTTTGCATCTTTCTGTGAAGGTTTGTGGGCTCGATCATGGAGACGTTGGTGTTGTACCGTCAGTTTACCAAGCCCCCGGAAGTGAAACATCCTAGACAGGAGACTGTGGACTTCTGGATGGAACTGATGCTGCAAGCCTGCAAGCCAACTGTTTCCACTGACCGCTGCCCAGTAAGATGTCACCACCGCTCCCAGTACATTCAGCTATATTTGGAGCAATTGTGATCATAGCTGCCTGGTGCTAAGAAAGACACTCACACTGCTCCTTTGCGACAACCTCCATAGATTCGCTCCCTGTCCTTTGGACTCATTCTGCTGAGAGATATTTTAAACATTAGTGTTGCGCAACTCCATGTTTTAGTGAAGTGGCCATTTATTGCCACCAACTGTAATCACTATTAAATCGTACCTTTCCTCAGATTCTGATCTTGGAACCCACAAAAGTGTTCCAGCCCACCATTGTGTGTGTGAGTGAGGAGGATGACAGCCGCACAGTTCAGCTAAACCACATCGCACCCGTTAAGGTATTGACGCCGTTTTGTATGATAAAAACCACGCAATCTGGCTATCCAGCGCAAACTGATCCAGGGCAAGTTCAACAAACCTACCACCATGTCGAAACTGTATATCCTATTTACTAGGCTCCTGTGTAGTGCATGGAATTTGTGATGCAGAGGTTGTGGGTTTGATTCCCACATCGGCCAGAATGGGAGAAAGTAGAAAATGTATTCCTTCAGGACTCTAACTCGCTTTGGATAATATCCGAACTGACAAGACATCAAAAGTGGTAGTTCAGGAATGGTGGTTGCCTCTAGAAAACTGTTTCTAGCACTCCTTTGGACAGTGTTTTCCTGTTTGTGTTTAACCGCAACAGGCGTTGAGTTTTTTCATATGTCAGGGGGAAAGAAGACATGCCTCATTGCCTGTGGTTTGTTTCTTTATGTTTGTGTGCATCTGTTTGCTTTTCTGCATGTAGACTGTTGAGGATCATCTGACTTCTTTTCTTCCTTTAGCAAGGCCAGAAATCCCAGTGGACTTTCCCAGCCTCGCAGATCCGGGGAGTGAGGTACGATGACGCACAGTAGTGTGCTAACATCTCTATGCTAACATTCCGGGCTTGTGTTGTGTTCAGACCTGCAGCCTATGCATGTGACTAGGGTCTGTCTACTATAAATACTGCTGGAAATATTGCAGTTTATCTAGACTTACACTGCAAGCTCAATCAAGCCTTGGTAAATCATTTGCGTGGTAATATTTATACCGAGGCCTTCTGTCGAATGAGTCTACCTACTTGGACTGTCTGAGGGACTTGGCCATTGGCCATCAGGAAGATTTCTGTGGAGATTTCTTTGTGGCTGGATTTTTGTCTCCTTGTGCCTATTTGGCTGTGAATCAATGTCTGTGTACTTTACAAATACGACCCTATTTCCGTCATGTTGGGTTACTGTAGGCACTGAGTCATTGTGACATTTCATTCTCTGAATGTCAGTTCACGAGCTTGGTAGTTCTTCATTTTGATGCACTGTAATTAGACGTGTCACAACAACACCACAAGCTTTCATTAATTTCAATGGAAGTGTTCCCTCAGCTGCTGATGGAATGCCTGATGCTGATAGCTGTAGTGTGGCAAAGACATTTCTTAATTGCCCTCAAAGTAATACATCCTTTTCATTCTGATCACTTGGTGGCTTCAACAGTCAACAAATATAAAATATCTACAGCTATTCAATGTTATCTTGGGCCTTGTCTGAATTCATATTCTCTAAATTGTTTACCTCCTTTTGTGGAGTTACTGAAACCATCTGTGTTTAATGTTGTTTTGCTCTGTGCTTTATGGGATGGTTCACTTTATTTTAAACCTATTACTTATTACTTTATACAATTTTAAATGATTTGCTACTTCTTAATAAATGTCCTGAATCCCTTCGCTAGCGTTTTAGAGCTGGTAGCAATGCTACTGTTCACAAATGAAATCCGCAAAACATTAAAATGCATTACATACTTTAAAAAGTAGCATATTCTTTTAATTGTTCATGTAATTGAAAAGGGCATTCTTGTTATTTCATTCTTACCGTTTTTTGCTCTTATGCGGTGCCGTTTGTACCTTCAAAAGTTTTAAACATTTCTTATATCCTGTCTTAAACAGGTCATGACCCGTATGCCAGTTTCAGCTTTCAAGTGTTGTGTAGCCCCTAATCCTCTGTTTAATATTTGTAACCGGCTCAGTGCTTCCAAGTTTGATGAGCGAAGCTGCTTCCTGTATGTCCTGGAGAACTCTGATGACTTCCAACTCTACTTTCCCAGCGAACTGCACTGTCGAGGGTGAGTCGTAAGCGTGCACTCCTTCGCCCGCCTGTGTGCCTGTGTACACAGGTGCTGTGTACACTACCACAAGGTAGCCTTTAGCCAAGGCCTCTAGGATGCAGTTGTTATTCTCTGAACCAAACCTACAGACATATTTTCCCCCGCTGAACCATCAACATCTGGATTATGTTGAAAAGACAACTGCTAATGTTATATTTTGCACAGTGGTCTAGCAAAAGAGGGGCCTGGATCTATCTCATGTTAATGTCCAATTCGTAGATGTGTTGTTACTGCTTACAGCATGGGTGATGAGATGAAGGCTGAGGAGACTCTAAGATAGGAAATGGAATCTGAGTGTTTGTCATTTTTTGCCCTTCACTGATTACACAATCAGAATGTAATCCTGAATACATCAGTCCATACTGAGTTAAGTTTGATTTAAGTCTGGGTGTTCTCAGAGAAGACTGTAATACAACATGTCGGGGATGTTAGTTGTTTACGTGTGTGCACACTTGTATTTTCTTTTTGGGGGGTTTATTTTCCTGTTAGGTTCTGTGAACTAGTCAACTCCATACTGCGCCAGGCAGAGTCCCCAGTGGATGTCCCCAGCCAGCTAACCGGAGAAATACTTGAGGTCAGCAATGCTCTTTGTCGGTCCGTATGTCCTTGATTCTTCATACACACTCTCCTTACTCTCTTACTCAAAACCCATTAGAGAACCTGTTTTGAGGGAAGATACCTTTTTCTTCCATACGATTGACATGGAGACTTAGAATCCCCTTTTTGGTCACTGATTTTCTACCCTACAAATACACAAACAAGTCCTGTCACGATTGTGTCAAAAGTTCAAATGTTTTCCTTTGACTTTTGACCCACTGGTGCTATTTTTCTCTGGCACCACATTTTGTGTCTTTCTAGTATTCACAAAACATAGGATTCAGTCCAGCAATGTCAGTCCAGAGGTTAAACTGTTCACAAAACGGCAAGGTCCACCCATCCAGCACTAGGCAGGATAAAAAATGCAATCGGATTAGCGCATTTTTTTTGTCGTATTTTTAGTAGTATTTAAATTCACATCTGCAGTTCAGAGCAGCAGATGTTTTATTGTTGTTTGTAAAACTCTATACAATACGTCAAAGCCATCTATCCTCTAAAAACCTTTCACTGAAAACACACCATTTGTTTCACGCTCATCATTCAGGTCAATTTAACATCTATCTTACCTCCTGCAGTTTGTCTACGAGACTAGCGAGAATGGAGAAAAGGTGGTTCTGGGTAAAGGAACCTATGGTGTGGTGTATGCCGGGAGGGACTTAAGCAACCAAGTCCGAATCGCCATCAAGGAGATCCCAGAGAAGGACAGCACGTACGGAAAATACATTTCCGCTTGTATTTTATTGCCTGTTCCCAGATCTGTTTTCAATGTGTTTTCCAACAGATAACTTGGATAAGACCGCTTTTTTTCCTCCGTTAGACCGTTGTCAATCCAAATAAGCTTCCCTAGCTTACATTATTTTATCCCAAGATATGTATTGCACTATATGATACAGTTCTGTGCAATGTGATTCATGATTTAATAATAGATGTACAGATGTTTTCCTCAGTTTGACAAATGTTGTATGTCCCAGAGGGAAACAATTTGTCAGTGAACTTCCTCTTCACCCTTGACTTTTTCCCATAGCTATATTGGAAACGGTAGAAATGTATGTTTAGTTCCAATTTTGCCTTGCTTGTTTACAACCCATTGACCTCGATAGAGCTTTGCCCCATATAAATTAGCGCTTAGTTCCTCTGAACAAATGACTACAGGCCAGGTCTGCTCAAGCTTATCAGTAAGGAATAAGATGGTAACTTGTAGATCACTCAGGCTTATGGTGCAGTCCATAAATATTTGGACAGTGACACAGTTTTGTTGTTTTGACTCTGGACTCCAAACCTATTGCTATTGTATAATTTAAAGTCCAAACTGCTGACGTGCAGACTGGCAGATTTCATTGAAGGGTATTATTGTACTTAATGAACTATTTAAAAATAACCATGTTTTGAGTTTCTGGATTGATGCTGTTAGAAATCAGCCATGTCGTATATAGTGGTGGTAATAATATCTCACGTACTCTGTTGTCAAGGGAGAGAGTAATTCATTTGTTTATTGCCGCATATTGGTAGTCTATTAGCACATGATGTTACAGGCTCAAACTCTTCCTCGTACCTCTCTCTAATGTAATGGGGGTTTACCAGCAGTTAAATACCTTGAGGGGCGTGTTTACCTAGCAAAGCCAAGACACTAACCCCCACACCAAATGGTCAATGTAAACATTCCTGTGATTACAGGGGGCAACCTACCGGAAGAATCTTAAGAGGTTTCCCTGTTATTCTCCTTATCTAGGCACATTCACTTCTAATGAATCGTACATTCATATTGTAGTTGTTAATGCTCAGATCCTACAATGCTAAGAAGTATGTGTGGAGAAAAAAAGTACCTGGCATACCAAATGAATTTGGGCATTTATGGCTGCCACTGGGACTGGCTCATTTGTCTTCATTATGTTACTGCTTGCAGCACCAGTAGGAATTTATTCTGTAGCGTACAGAAAAAGAGTGTTTGCTCAGATGTAACCAAATGCTTGGACAATACTACACTTTGTGGCCAAACAATGCCCAACTGGTCAAGTCAACAATCTAAACTGAATTAAATTGAGCATGTATTACAGTTGCTAAACAGAAGACTGCTGGCAAAAATGCCTTAAATTAGACAAGTAATGAAGATGGCGTGGTACAGGTCATGCAGAGCATCACATTGAATATACCCAGCTTCTGGTGATATATATGAGCCGCAGACTTCAGATTTACTACCAATTAGTAGTATGAAGATTGCTAATTTGACCTATTACTGTACCATTTAAACTGAGGTGACTGATCATAAAAGGGGCAGTTATTCTTAAACATTTTACGCTTTATGGATGTAAATAACTTCCAATTAAAGCTGATAATCTGGATTTAAAATGAAACCATGACTAATGCAATGTGCTTGGTGTACAGAGCCAACATAGCTGAACTTGTCACTTTCCAAGTACTTAAACCAACACTATGTAATATTTATCGGTCTAATGCTAATGCTTGGTTGTCTGTTTGAATCTCAGATATTCGCAGCCTTTGCACGAGGAGATTGCTCTGCATAAGCGGCTGAAGCACAGGAACATTGTTCAGTACCTGGGCTCTATGAGTCAGGATGGCTTCATCAAGATCTTCATGGAAGAGGTTCCTGGAGGTACAGAATGTCTAAATATAATCTATTTTGTACCATGTGATATCTCTATGATATTGAATCCTGTAAATCAAGTCACACACAGTTTATTCAGTGTTTAAATGTAAACTTTTGTACCTCTCTCTGTTAGTTTGTCTTTCTATCCATTACTCCTACAGTTTTGAGGCATTCTCTTACCCATACTTTTGAAGGTATTTTTCTGGCATGTTGGATGATTTATTGGACAGAAAAGGGGACAAAGGAACAGGCGACTTACTGGTGAAAGTTAGAGGAGACTTTGGAGAGGGATACTGTATCGATGGGTCTTTCAAAGACAGAGGAACGTTTTTGCTGAAAGAGCAGTCTGCAGGATTCAAATCCATGCTGCATCATGTGCGCCAGTGACAGCGGGCTAGTCCACGGGACCCCCTTAGGTTATGATCATCTCACTAAGACATTTCAATTTTTTTTGGAATTCCTTGATAGTGTTACTTCCTAATTGCTTATGCCTCAATTATAGGAAATGACTATTATTCCCCACAGACCTTGCTTTTGTGACCAGGACAGTGATATTTTGAAAAATATACTGATTTCCAATGAGAAAACAGGCTAATTTGTGTATTTTCATTCAAATAAAGTTAGAAAAAACCTATATTTGAATCATTATTAACATGTATTCATACTAAAGTAACTACAAAAGTCATTTAGGAGTTATCAAGATGGGCTCTGCTTCTAACTCAATATGATCAGTCGGTTCGAGGTAATTGGGATATTGGGATCCACTGCAACCTGAATGAGTGGTGCCTGTTCATTAATAGCTCACCCAGGAGCCTCAAAGCCGTGCTGCTCCATACGGGTAATAAATGCCTGTCTTTTCCTCTGACTCACTGAACCAAAAATAGGATTACAACAACGTCAAGGTCTAGTTGGATTGCTGGATGCCTTGAAGTATGATGAGTATGGCTGGGAAGTCATAGTTGAGTTCAAAATGGTGCCATTCCTGATGGGTTTCTGAGGCAGTTTTACCAAGTTCCCCTGCTATCTTTGCCTTTGGGACACCAAGGTGCACTACCCCAGGTGGGACTGGCCACAGAGTGCCAAGTTCTCTGTGGGGAGGAACAAGGTCAAGTGGGTGCCACTGGTGGACCCCCAGAAAGTGCTGATGCCACCACTGCCCATCAAATTGGGCCTTAATGGATCCATTTGTCAGAGCTCTAGATAAGCAGTCAGCAGCAATTACGTACCTTGAAGACTTCTTCCCTAAGCTGTCGGACCACTGGTAAAGAAGATCCTGGGGTGCAATGAGTTCCCCAAGAAGCACACTAGTAAGAAGGCGGTGAAGAACTATGGCACAGTGGGCTGTAGGATGTCCCACAAAGCCCATATCCTTGATGCTCCTCTTGATAAATTCAAGAAGAATATGGGAGCATACTCAGTTGCCAGGCGAGTGATTCCACCAGGATATACTGGACTTTAAGCGGTGCCACCAAGGACAGTATAATGAAAACATGATGGGTTAGACTATATTTGGGAGCTGATTTGAGAAGGGGATTTACGGTATAATTGTACATCTTAAACTAGTCACTTCAAAATTTTCTGTAGTCATTTTTGTATTACTTTAGTATAAATATATGTTAATGTGGATTCTTATGGGGGGTTTTTTTCTGACTTTGTGAACAAAAATATCCAAATGTACCTGTTTTCTCATTGGAAATTAATACATTTCAAAATGTCACTGGCCTGGTCACAAAAGCAAACTTTGTGGGGCATAGTAGCCATTTTCTATACTCTATATGGATAAGCAATTACAAAATATTACTTACTACCCAGGAACAAAAATAGTCACACAGTGTCTTTTCTACTTGAACTTTTCAACTGGCCCATTTATTAGTGCTTTATTAGGTTTTCTTATAAGGTTTGTATGTGTCTTCATCTATTTCTCTAACCCAGCCTGGTACTATATTTAGCCATTCTCCCCCCAACACTCCCTGTGAAGCTACCACTTAAGTGTGAAGAGGAGGGCATAGCATGCACATGCTATGGTTATAAGGACAGCAGAAATCACACCCTGCTGCTTCAGCTACATGTAGGCTCTTGTAAGAGTTAATGAAAGCCATGTTGGAATGTTGTGAAATTATTGCGTATGACCTTTTAGGAAGTCTGTGTCTTCTTTTTTGGTTGTTGCTGTACTTGCTCAATTCAGTGTAAGCTACTGGCAGGTCATACAGGAAGTGGGGTGGTTTCCAGTATTCCAAGAAAACATTTTTTCAATGTATTCTTTATTTTTTTTTACTATATGCAGTGAGATTGTCTGTTTGATGTTGTAATAGTTCACTGAAACAGAATATTACATAATTCAAGGAGACATTATAATTATTATGTTAAGAGCAAGAGATCAAGATGAACAAGACCCAACCCGTTACAAATTATGCTGCACACGCTCACAATGGCTGATCTAATGTATAATACACTGTGTAATTCACTCTGACATTGAAGAAGTGGACATTGCTTCTTAAGGAGTACTGTAAGATATTTCCCAGAATATGTCGAGTCCTCTTCCCTTTCTTGACATTGTGATATTTGTGCATTGGTGAGAATTTCCCCTTTGGCAAGATAATCATAGGTGTGGCATTTAAAGAAGCTGATCATAACACAGGTGCACATTGCGCTGGAGACACTAAAAGGCAACTCAGCTACAATTCCCATACCACACAATGCCACAAGTATCCGGTTTTGATGGGGTGTGTAATTTACATGCTGACTATGTCCACCAGAGCTGTTGCCAGATATTTTTATATTAATCTCTCAACTTTTAGCCACTTCCTGAATTATTTTAAAGAATGATATGGCACGTCCAACCGCCATCACCGACGCAGACCACGTCTATGCAATGCCCGGGTGATTAGTTATTGGTGTTCCAAATCCTACACTGAATCCTTAGCACGTCTTGTATCTCCAATGCCATGCCACCTGTGTAGGAAGCTTGTCTTCTCTCCTACGTTCCAAATGGGGACCACTGAAAGACAATGAGGCCACCATCATCTTCTACACCAAGCAGATCCTTGAAGGGCTGAAGTATCTCCATGACAACCAGATAGTCCACAGAGACATCAAGGTAAAATGGATGCTGTTTTTTGGTTGTGAAGTTAATGATTGAAAAAGGTGTAATGTCAATCCATTTGACATGAAATGAATGACTTCGTATATTGTTTGAACAACTTAGTAAAAAATATTTAAAAATATTTAAACTTTTTGACTACATTGTTCAAACGAGATCTGAAGTCGTCCGTATGTCTTATTAGGCCAAATTCATTATGCAGCAGCATTACAAGACCATGAAATGGTTGCTACAGCCCATTGTTCTTTGATTCCATCCATTGATGGTACTATAATTGTTCATTAATAGTTCTTAAACGCTATTCCAAGGATATTTTTAAACTCCCAGGCATTAAGTCTGATCAGTGGGCTATCTGCTGAATGGTGGCACTTTGGCATGAGGTGAGGGTGCGTCAGTTATGCCATGACATTTTGTAACAATGCAATGGTTGCTACCAAACATTGTTTGTAATACAAAACGATTGTCCCATAAATATTCAATCCACACAACCTTACAGATACAAGTTGCAATAATAAAACTTGTAAACCGGTTGTCTTAAGTATTTATGTCCAATTTCTTGCACACACTGCAGGTCCAATGGTTATTCATAATGGCTCCGGGTAACCGCCCTATTTGATTCAGTAACGTTTGTCCGGGTGTTTACGTGTAAGCCCTGAGTCTTTGATCAAAGTCCTAAAAATATTTATAATAAAGGGAGGTGAAATTATGCAGTAGACATATTTTAGACTTCAGCAGACTAGTGCTCTGTTTATATAAGCGCAGTTGTACGTTTGTTTTGAATAGGGGAGGGTTGTTAGGCTCTGAATTATTATATTAGTTGCAATTGGTCACAACTCGTGAGCAACGATTTCTCTTTTTACAGTGCCATGCTATTAATGTGTTACCATCTCCTATGGGGAAAATGTAAATGTGTATTTTCCTTACAGGGTGACAACGTGCTGATTAACACCTACAGTGGTGTCCTGAAGATCTCTGACTTTGGTACCTCGAAACGGCTAGCGGGTATCAATCCCTGCACAGAGACCTTTACAGGTTTGTGGGTTTATATTTAAAATGGTGTGTGCTATTATAAACATTTTGATAAAAAACATGCCATCTGTCCAAAAGGCAGGCTCCCTATGGATAAGATTCCTTGAGAAAGTGACAGAATTGGTACTCCAGGGCCTAATGAAGTGGGTACAGACACCGGGTTTTGCATGAACATTTGCTCATATTCTTACCCCCAGCAGCTGAGATCTATTAAATCCACTATAGTCACATGTGGAACAACACAGACAAAGTTCTGTTTTTTGTATGTGATAAAAATAATGGACTTTATAAAAATATTAGGCCCGTGGTGTAGATTAGTGGTTCCAAACCTTTTTCTGTTATTGTTAAATTTGGCTCTGCCCGGAGTACTACTTAAGTACCCCCTCATGGGAATTTCACACATCTAGTACGAGCTATGGATAAGCCATGTACCCAAAAGGGTCCTAGTGCCCCTATTTGGGAACCCCTGGTTTAGACAATATACAAGTTGTAGCATAGTGTGCCAAAATACATATTACTCTAAACTGGTTATAGTGTCTTTCATCACTCACCTCATCATGCACTTCCATCCCTATGACAGTCCCCTGCCTCTGGCTCAGACTCAGTGTGCTGAATTAATCCAATATCACAGTTAGATGAACACATTGGACTTTCCCTTCTCCAGTTCAGCTCTAGCTTGGTTTTATCCATTAATGTTCCTGTACTACAACACGTACTGAGGTAACATGCAAGCTACTGTCTTTGGTAATGTGCCTAATGTCCCCAAGAGCCTACTTCAGTTATTTCCTTTCCTTATTTAAGATTGCAAGTGCATCGTTTTTTTTGGCTGAGGGCTAGTCAGACTTTGAAATGAGAGCAATTTCACCAGCGTATAGGCTGTAATTATTGTGTAGTCCAGCAGGTGCGGTCATGGGCAAACAATAGTTCATCAGCATTTTACAGAAAATATTTCTGATCTGTATAATCCACTTTATTGATGCCACTCCACTTGATGTGCCTGCATGTAAATGAAATATTTTTTTTCTGAGTTTGGTTTGGGATTTGTTGTGCGTAGGAGCTTGTTTGTTTTTGGTGTAAATATTATTACCAGTTGCCTAAGAGTTTGTTTGGGCAGGTGTCTGAATGTGTGTTTGGTGTTGTAGGAACCCTGCAGTATATGGCTCCAGAGATCATTGACCAGGGCCCAAGGGGTTATGGAAAGCCTGCAGACATCTGGTCACTAGGCTGTACCATCATAGAAATGGCCACAGGGAAACCTCCCTTCCATGAGCTGGGCAGCCCACAGGCAGCCATGTTCAAGGTAATATTCCCCTGATAAATCAAAATGTCTGGCAGTGAGAAAGTCCCTACCTTGTTGCCTAGACTGTTCTCCTGTCACAAAGATGCTAGTCAGGGCGGATGAGTCGCCGAGGCAAAACAACATAGAATGCTATTTGGGTCTTATGGAAATCTGATGTGCGCGCACACACACACTCATAATATAATGGCAAAAATTAAGAGACCACTGCACCTTTTTCTTTCCTTTCCAAAAAAAAGATATAAAGGAATGTTTTGAGTGGGAAACAAAAGCGTTCAATTTGCAGTGGTCTCTTAATTTTATCCCTTCTGTTCCTCCCTCAAAAACCTTCAAGTAAAATCTGCAGTGGTCTCTTCTTTCCGTAATAAATACATTAATTATAGGAAGTGAGGGTCTGCTGCCTAACATACAGATAATCACATTGACATCTGTTACAAGTGATAGTGTAACAAATAGTGAGAAAAGTATGTTCATGTTACATATTTGAGATTAAGTCAATCAAGTGCTGTCAGTGTGTTTTACGTTAATAGCCCTATTGAACACGGCACTGAAGTGCACAAACTCTGTTCCATACCGTTGGTATGTCTGTTCCGTGTACTTTATATCTGTTTCATCTAGGTTGGCATGTTCAAAATTCACCCGGAGGTGCCAGAATGTATGTCAGACGAGGCTAAAGCCTGCATCATGAGCTGCTTCTCGCCTGACCCAGACGACAGGGCCACAGCCTCTGGGCTGCTCAAGAACTCCTTCCTCAAGTCCCCGTCCCGGAGAAAGCTAAAGCCCCAGACGGAAACACTACCTACAGATGCTGGTGAGTCATCATCAGTGTTATTTTATTCACCTCATGACCTGACATTGCACCCTCTTTCAGCCACGCCAGTCTGTTCCCCCTTTACACAATGTTCTCTTGAATTATGTAGAAAATACAAACGGGATCTCAATTTATTTTCATTTCCTTTGGCAAAATGATCATTATTATAAACAAGATTTGATTAATTCCATGTCTGGGTTTTTGTCTTCTTAATTAATGAACACTGATTACCAGCTAACAACGTTACCGGTTGTCCCCCCCTGTCCGCGTCACTGCTGATTACTATGGTTGTGACTGCCTTTGTCCTGTAGGTGATACATACCAACGAAGTATGTCTGTGCCAGTGCTTATAAGTGTGACTGACACAGACAAGGACATTGACCGTATTGACCTGTCATGCTCCTGGGACCTCCGGAGAAACACCATCAGAAGAAAGGACACCTCTGACAACACGCCCCGGACCGCCAGCTTCTTGACGTGAGTCAACACGACCTTTGATTTGGATTTGTGAATCAACTCCCTCATTGATTCTGATGGAAATGCAACAGGATGCGTTAGATTATGTCATCAAAGGCCACGGTTCAGATGTCTAAAAAGTGATTCCACCTTATTGTTTTCTTCAATGAGCACTACAGATTAAGATATATGATAAGGAGAGGTATGTATTTTAAAGAACTCAAATAATGCCTCTGCTTAAATCAGAATCCTCTTTCTTGGACAAGTCCATTTACAGACAGTTACTGCAGTGTGTATTTCTGTGGTCAGTACTGTATTGCGGGGGACCATTTCTGTATAGCAGAACGTGTAACATCTGCGTAAGACTGCTCTCTTTCTGTTCCTCCCATCGTCCCCCCTCGTGGTGACTAGAGCGCCAACGGAACCCAGCACAGTGGACCCGATGGCCAGCCCGGCCACAAAAGGAGAGAACATGGGCCTGTTCCTGCTGAGGAAGGACAGCGAGAGGAGGGCTACTCTGCACAGGGTCCTAACTGAGTACATCACTGACGTGGTGCATAACATCCACGACACACTTCCTCAGGTAGAGAGACACATCTGGGGCTGTTTATCAAAAGGGACTGACTAGCGGGGTTTGCCCAGATTCTGTTTAGCCCTTCGGACAGGATTATATAGAAATGATGAGCCCAGTATTCAAAGTCATGTAACAGAACTAAGGCCCACCAGGAGAAGTATCTTGTCCATTATTGAGAATACAAAGAAATTACATTTTGAGCAAGCTAGTGTTTTTAGAGGCATCTGCAAACCTCCAGGGGTAGGGAATTCAGGGAGTGGTTCATATGGTCCGTTATGGAATCATCAGCCTCCGCTTTGATTCACGAACAAACCAGACATGACATAGCTAGCTTATGTATTCTCTGGACCTGCACAGAAAAGAAAATGAGGAATGTAATCAGGTATATATTAGGTTTAAAAGCATTTTATAGAGTTGCCTTGTACTTTTTCTGTACCTACAATAACTTGATGTTCCCTCGGGTTTATTAGCAGCCAGAAGTTGCGTCTGTGACCTCAGAACAGATTTCTGAGCTGATCGGTTGCCTACGTGAGAACATCCGTTCACCTGACAGGAAGCACCTGACCAACAGCCTGGTAAAACTGCGCTCCACACTACTCGCTGAGGCAGTACCCCTCAACAACCTGCAGACTGTGCTCTTCAGCTTCCAGGACGCGGTAAGTCCCTGGAGAAAAGCAGTCAATTTTAGGGCAAAACTTGATTAAAAGCTACAATAACTGGCCCCATCTCAATTTGCATACCACACTATATAGCAGGGGTATTCCACTCTTAACCTACAAGATCCAGAGCCTGCTGGTTTTCTGTTCTACCTTCATTTATGTCCCAGGTCTAAATCAGTCCCTGAATAGAGGTTTGAAATGAAAACATGGAGTAGAACTGGCATTGTGTTCCTGAGTTGATTTTGAGGGTAGTATAGTATTGTTGTATGTTAACATTAGCATGTCCCAAACTATAGTTGCGTTTGAAATAACATGCCATAAGTGCCCGTGTGGTCTGTGGTTTCTGATGGATCTTTCAAGTATGTAACCGTGCATGCTTTTTCGGCTATTCTCGACCACATCCCCTTAAGCAATGGAAGAGGAGGGTTTTGCAACAATTCTCTCATCTTTTCACTTGACCAAAAACCTAGTTAGCATCACCTAAGTTTGGTAGTTATTGTATCAGTGTAATTTATTTAGGAAGGAAAAATGAATGTCCTTGTGGCATGAAATGTAGCATGCTAGCTTGATTAAATTATTTAGCTAATTTTGGCGCAATCCATTAGGTGTTGATTTAGGTGGTATCTGCTCAAGCAGAGTTAGCTTTGGCAGTGTAAAGTTCATCTGCAGTCTACTAGCAAAGAAATTATGCTAATACATAAAAACGTTGAATTCAGTACAAGTCTTGATTCTGCCTAGTGAAATATTAAAACTTGGAAGGATCTTTTGTGTGACTGTTTTATGTGTAATGATTTACAGAACTTTCAGTGTTTTGTTGCGGATTGAGATGTGAATTGATATGCAGTCACTGTCTCAATGGACTAGTCTAGGTAGTACCTCCTTGTACAACTATATATTAAGAGGGGAGGAGAGAGGAGGTCTTTGGCTGTTGTCACCCTGTGTTACATCGTTTCTTTCTCTTCTGTCTTTATTTCATTGGATGGCAAATGAGTTCCCTTTACCCTTTAAATCTGTGTTAAATTTTACAGATATTTGAAATATGTGTGAACATTTTCAGTGTATGTAATTTGTTGAACAAACTGTACAGATGTGGGTCAGCATTATGTTTCTGTGATTTTATTTTTGTGTTTTTTTTTTTGTAAATGTTATTTTCCTGCTCTTTTGCTTAGTTTCAGGTTATTTCATTGGGAGTTGTCAACGGCCCTCTGGTAGTGCTATGTCACGTTTTGAGGTTAAAGGCACTGTCACAGCAGCCATTTTACAACATGGCCTAACTCTCTGAATACATTACTCTGACTAGGAGACTAACCCTAACACCACAAGCTCACACAAAGCTATCTGTGTGTCTCTGGGTCTGTCTGTGTGTCTGTGTGCATAGGTGAAGAAGGTGCTGAGACAGCAGCAGGTGAAACCTCACTGGATGTTTGCTTTGGATAACCTGCTCAGGCAGGCTGTGCAGGACGCCATTACAGTCTTGTTACCAGGTACGGCCAGGATCAGGCCCAAACCACCACAGTCTGACTCACGTCACCACACAGGAATACATGCACTCACTAAAACATGACCGCACACACCCCTCTATGCCTTTACAGAGCTCAAACTCCAGCTGCAGTCCCATGAATCAGAGGACGGCTTCCCAGAAAAAGCGCAGCAGGCTGGGCTTGCAGGTCCCCCAGGTGACCAAGGGGTGGAGCCAGCAACAGACATGGATGAGGCCAAACCGTCAGAGGTGGTACCAGAGAGCACCCATTTACCTGGTGGCCTCCAGAACACAAACAGTGTCCTGAACCAGGAACTGAGAAACCTACGGCTGGAGACCAACAGGTACCATTCACCTCAGGTGTCTTGTGATTATTCCACATTTAACATTTGTTTCTCAGTCCTGAGGGGGATGAACCAAGAGCCCGGGTAGGGATGTAGTGTTGTAGGGTTTGAGTGTTGCCTGAAGACTGGGAGGAGAACCTCCTTGTTGCTCCATAGGCAAGAACCACAGTCTTGATGCAGATTCGATCTTCAACTGGAAGCCAGTCCGGGCTGTGAAAAAGCGGGGTGACATGGGAGAACTTGCGAAGGTTGAACGCAGATGGGCCGCTTCATTCTCAATGAGTTGCAGGGGTTTGATTGTACATGCCAGAAGCACCGCCAAGAGAGAGCAGACGTAAGCTGACAAGTACCTGTGCTGCTTCCTGTGCGAGGTAACTGCCTTGATGTCAGCAGAGAATAAGTGTGTGCCATCAAGGTTCATGCCAAGGTTCTTGGCACTCTGAGAGGATGACACTGTGCAGTGGTCAACCAAGATGGCCATGTCTTGGAGCAGACAGTCCTACAAGAGGAGAGATGATTAGCTTGGGCTGTTTGAAGAGCTTTCGTTATATAGAGGAGAGCAGTCTCTGGAGTGGGCCGTTTTGAATCCTGACCTGGTTAGGGTTGAGCACATTGTTCTGAGAGTTGGGTGGAGACAGCACACTCAAGTGTCTTGGAACGAAGACTAGAGGGATACTAGCCTGTAGTTGTTGACATCAGAGGTGTCTCATTTGGGTTTATTGAAGAGGGGAGCAACTCTGGCAATCTTGAAGTCCTCTGGAACAGAGCAAGTTCTCAGCGAATTGTTGTGGGAGGTGAGGAATGGGATAAGGTCTCCTGAGATGGTCTGGAGATGGGAGGAGGGGACCGGGTCAAGAGGGCAAGTTGTTGGGCGTCCAGCCATCACTAGCTGCAGGACACATGTAGAAAGGGAAATGGTCTTTTCTGGGTACTTATATGGTATACCAACTGTTTCATACAGGTTACTGAACCAGTTGAGGGAAAAGGAGAGAGAGTACCAGGAGCTATTAATTTACTCTGTCCGCACAAAACAGGAACAGATCAACGCTGCCAGGAAAACTGCTGAAACGCAAGGTAATGTCTTTGCCTCGTGATTCCTTTTAAAGCTGTCCGTGTCTCTGTCTGCACATTCAGAGCCTGCTGTGAGTGTGACCATTGATGTTCTGGTTGAGTTGTGTAACTCAGTGAGCTACAATGCTTTCTCTCTGCCACACCTTACCGTGGAGCAAAACTATCAACAGTGATTGTGTCCTGTTTGTGATTGTGATGCTTGATGTCAAAAGTTGCATCACATTGGCCATACCAGTTGCAGCCTGCTTTTTAGATCGTTCCGATAGGCATGATTCACCAGAGATTCTTGTTTTTTATTCAAAAGCCTTACATGCCTTGTGACTCACACCTGGGTCTGTAAGTCACTGTCCACACCTCCCCCATGGGCAGTGGCTTTGTCAGTCCAAGTTAAAACGCATAGGAAAATGCTAGATTATATTGTTTGCATGACCCAAATTCACTTTTTTGCTTTCCATCTGTTTTTTTTCTTCACTCTTGTGGAACTGTGACTTAACACGTGCGTTTAAAATGCTTGTCATCTTGTTGCATGATTGTGCGAACTGGTGACTTGAACAAACTGTCTTCCATTCATCCTGTAGACACCGAGTTATCTCTGCCCAGACGTTCTAACCAAGAAGTCCTGTCCTTGGTTGGCTGGCTGAAGGCTATCCCAGTGGACCAAGACACTATAGACAAGGCAAGGGCTTACAACAATGAGATTAAAGGGAGCTGCTGTTGGTTACCAAAATGTCGGGTGACACTTGGTTGATGTTTAACTAGGGCCATAAAAGGAACAATGTAAATGATGAACAGCACAAGTCAGCATTGTAGGATTAGTCACATGTCTATATTATGATATTTTACAAAGCTTTTCCTCAAATGTCAACAATGTTATATATTTGTATATAGGTGAGTAATCCATTATGACAGTTTTATTTATAAGCTAGCTCTGTTTCAGTCATAGTCTGCCTGATGCTAGAGGGTTGTTGTTAATGTTGTCGTGTGAGTGGAATTAACTCACACGACCGCTTTGTTTTGTAGTTACTTTCACAGAAGTTCACCTTGGACTGTCTTCTGACCATTGCCTGCAAGGATGACTTGATGTACTGTGGCTTAAGGTAATGTGAAACCACTGAGAAGCACTACTGAGGAAATAACATATGCAACCCAATTTTGCATAAAATGCAAATAAAAACAGAATGCAATGATGTGCAAATCTTTGAATCCCTATATTTAATTGAAGACTACAAAGAAAACTTAAAATGTTGAACCAGAGAAATGTTAATTGTTTTAAAATACCAATGTACCAATGTTGCCAAGAACACATTTAAAAAAAAGTTGGGACAGGGCTGTATTTTATACTGTTTTGCATCTCCTCTTTTAACAGTACTGTGTAAGCGTTTGGTAACTGATTAGACCAGTTGCAGTAGTTTTGAATGTTTTTCCCCCCCATTCTTAATTTATAGGATTTCAGCTGCTCAACGTTTCGACATCTCCTTTGTTGTAATTTTCTTTTCATAATGCCCCAAGTGTTTTCAATGGTGACAGGTCTGGACTGCAGGCAGGTCAGTTTAGCACCCGGAATCTTACTACAGAGCCATGCGGTTGCAATACGTACCGAATGTGGTTTGGCATTGTCTTGCTGAAACACTCAAAGCCTTCCCTGAAAAAGATGCTGTCAGGATTGCAGCATATGTTGCTCTAAAACATGTATACATTGTTCAGCATCAATGGTGCCTTCACAGATGTGCAAGTCACTCATGCCAACAAGCCAGATGGTCTCTTTCCTTTTTAGTCTGGAGGACACGGTGTCCATGATTCCCAAAAATTATTTCACATTTAATTTTCGTCAGACCACTGGACAGTTTTCCATTTTGCCTCAGTCCATCCTAAATGAGCTCAGACCCAGAGAATTTGGCAGTGGTACTGGATCTTGTTTATATCTGGTTTATTCTTTGCGTGGTAGAGTATAAACGTGCATTTGTTGATGCAGCAATGTACTGTGTTCACAGACAATTGATTTTGGAAGTGTTCCTGAGCCCAGGCAGTGATTTCCACTACAGAATCTGCTTTTAATGCAGTGTCGTCTGAGGGCCCGAAGATCATGGCCATCCAATATTGGTTTTCAGCCTTACAGAGATTTCTCTTGATTCTCTGAATCTTATAAAGATATTAAGTATGGTAGATGATGGGATCCCCAAACTCTTAGCAATTTTACATTAAGAAAAAATATTCTTAAATGTTTTAACTATTTGCCTGTGCAGTCTTTCACAGACCGGTGAATCCCTCCCCATCATCACTTCTGACAGACTCATCCTCTCTGGAATGTTCTTTTAACACCCAATCATGTTACTGACCTGTTGCCAATGAACCTAACTGGTTGTAAGAGGTTCCATCATGTTCTTTTTTGGCATTACACTACTTTTCCAGTCTTGTTACCCCGTCCCAACTTTTTGAAATGCATTGCCGGCATTAATATCAAAGTGGGCATATATTTATCAAGGAGCAATAAAATGTTTCAGTTTCAAAAAGATTTTTATGTACTTGTCTATTGAATATAGCGTTTAAATGGTTTTCACATCTTTGCATTCAGTTTTAATTTCCATTTTATACATCGTCCCAAGTTCTTTGGACGCTAGGTGAAAATGAAATGAAATGTGTCCATGTGGAATAATGCATTGCAACTTCTGGGAACCTTAGTTAGTTTTTTTATTTCATGAAGTGACTGCTGATCAGTATTCACCCCCCTGATTTATTTGAAGACTTGATTGAATAAATGTGAATGGCAACATGGGATCTGTACACTGTGAGGGTGTATATGTGTGACATAAACACAATGTGTTTGTTTGGCAAACAGAGGGTGTATTGTATTGGTCTTTAACTATTCCGGTGTCTCCTTCACAGGGGAGGGATGCTGTGCCGTATCTGGGCGGCCATCACAACCCGGAGAAAATTGAAGCTTACAACTCAGCTCAGCACACACTGTGAAGAGACCGAGGACACTATTCTGTGATGGATCTTGTCCCCACGATGTGACATGCTTTAGGCTGGTCCTAAACGCAGCTTGGAAGAGTGTGCGTGTGTGTGTGTACCGAAAATGTCTTCAAACTCTGGTTAAATCAGAAAAACATGCCTTATGGGGACAGTTTATTTTGTCCCAGTTTTGAAAAATGCTATTTTGTCATCTTAAGTGTTAAATGTTGGAGTTTGGTTTTAAGGTGGGCTTTGTGGGTCAAGTTAGGGTAAAGTTTAGTTTAGACATCAAAGTTTGTGTTGAGGGTAATGTAGGGTTAAGGTTAGGGTAAAGATTAGTAAAGTATGATTGTTTTGTTCATGGCAATGAACTTTGCCGTCTGCATATAGCTAAGTAAACATGTAGGTATTGCTATGTAAACATGTTTACATGTCTTAGATTGTGTGTTTTGTTTCTGAGAATAAGATAATCAGTTAGTGAAGCTACCTTGGTATTTACCAATGTTTTTATATTGAATCTGATTTGGATACCAGAATGTTTTATTGTGTAGGAATGAGCAGTTTGCAGGAAGGTATTTCCATCTCGCAGCGGTTTTTATTTCATGAAATTTCATGCCTCCATTTTTTTTACTGTACATGCCTCTGTATAAGGTGCTGTTGGCATCAAAATAACTACTGTATTTTGTAACTCTGTAATTATGTCTCAGCTAAAGATGTTGTTATTTAGTTTTTGCACACTTGACCCATTTTGTTCACTGGTGACTGGTCTTGTAAGGGCTAATTACATCAGTACGTGTTGACACACACAGAAGAAGAGACACTCCGAGCAAATGTGTATTGGGATAGGGGTCAGTGTTTCATTTTCGCCTCCTAAGACCATAAGAGTAAATACGATTTCATGCCCGACGTCTAGAAGAGGCAGTTGCAGAGTGAAACATGGGGGTGTCCAGGTAAAAAACGATTTCCGCTCGCTGTTGATCTGTCGGCTGCTATTACATCTATGGTATGGTGTGTATGTTATCTTCAGCTGCTAAATGGTTTACAAATATTTAGTGTACACAGGCCCCAGCTGTTTTTTCAGACACACACACTCATACTCCGCAGTACAGTCGAGTGGAAAAACTGATGCAGTGTTGCCCACACTGTAACGTTCCAGACACTTCCTCTGTCTGGTTTTGCAGTGACGACATCACCTTGAAAACAAGTGCTCGGGCCTTGCTGTTGTCCCTGGCTGTAGTGCTTGTGTGTTTGAGTTCATTCATTCAACTGTCATACTTCTGTATTCTCTGTGCCCGTCTCTGTATTTGGTGACAGTCAATGTTTCTTTATGTCTAGAATAAGTGACGGGACTGTTTGAGGGCCATGTGACTTATGAGTCTACTGAAGCACTGTGTCATAAGGGATATTACATAATTTAGGGATTGGGCTTGGGTGTGGTTATTTAATGAATACAGCCCCATAAGTATTATGTCGTTATTGTCTGTTTTTTGTGTGGGTTTTGATCACGTTGACTTGATCATATCTTAGTTTCTCTTTAGGTGGTTTGCCACATGGTTGTGAGCAATAGTCTGAGTTAGAGTTTGATTATTAGTTACGTTTAAGCGAATAATTTAGAGACATGCAAAAAGAGTTTTGGCGACGTATGTAGTTAGCCTTCTTATTGCTGGTGCATCTAGTTACACATGTTGCCCAAGAGGGGGCACTTGTGTACATGATTACAAACATCCAGACTGGTACACCAGTTGAAGTGTTAAGTACTTGCTGTACCTTGACAAACAAAATGGTAATCCAACACTGATGCAAAGATACAATACTGTAGGCACATTCCCAAGCACATGTTTAAGTTCAGCCAACGAACTAGAAATGTAAAAACAACAAACCACCAGAATTGTAAATAGAATTCTGGAATGTGGAAAGGTATGTGTATGCTTCCTGTCTTTGAGTTTTAAATTCCAAGCGCTATGATAGTTGTCTGCTGTATAATTCAACATGAAGACTAAGGAGCTGTCTATGAAAGGAAAAGTTGGGCATCGCCAAATCAACAGGTTTCAATTAGTTTGATGGACAGAACTTTAATCAGAATGATGAAATGGCAAGGATGTGTAGAATAAAAATTCTGATGATCCAAAGCATACCACCTTCTCTGCGAAGTATGGTGGAGGTAGTGTCATGGCATGCACATGCATGGCTTCCTCTGGAACGTGGAACGGGCTCATTCATCTCTGTTAATGATTTAATAAATCTGAAACAGAATGCATCTTGGCAAATGTATCTTAAAGGATGGTACCAAGACTTTGTTCATGTCAGTAGGTTGCAAACTCACACTTGTCATTACATGCTAGGGATTTGGGCCAAAATACTGCTTTTATACTTCTTACCGTTGCTTTAAGTTGACTGGTCCCAATACTTATGCTCACATTCAGGTCATTTGCCAGGAATCCTGGGCCCACTCATTTATAAACAACGTTGACATTATTACGTGGGCCCTGCCAAGCCCTGGGCCCCATGAATCATACCCAGATTTCCCTGAGTTAGCTATGGCCCTGCTCACTTGAAATTGGGGGGTGGAACTATGACAATGTAGTTATTCTTAGTTGGTTAAATATACATGTTACAACAGCCAGAAATGAAAGGTGACAGTCTGTACTTTTCCTCACATTCATTTTTCAATAGTATTTGCACATGCCTTCTATATGAAAAATAGCATTGTGTTTGGCTTTAATAGTTTATTGGATGCAAAAAAAACAAGAGAGTATGTGATCTGAATCAGAGATGGGCCTTACAAACAAGGCATGTGCTTAATCAACTTAGGTCACAAATTCCTAGGATTTTAGAGTTTGTATTTTTCCTGTTCCTTTTTCAACTGTAAATGAATGTGTCCCACAACTGTAAGTCCATGCAGAGTTAATCTGAAATATCACATTTCTTAAATAAAATAAAAACAGCTACAGTCAAAACCCTACAATGACGATGCGAGTAAAGGGATCTGAATTATTTCTGAATGCACTGAATCTTATGTCATTATATGACATATTGCATTTTATGTTTACAGCAAAGATGGCTTAAATATTGAAATTGGATTCTCAGATTTTATTTGAAGGTATATGTACATACTGGTTTCACTATGAAGCAAGTACAATGTCAATTCTAAATGTGCACTGCAGGCAAATTGAAGGTGCAATGTGGCATGTGCAACTGAATTTGGAGTGTAAACCTGTGGAAATCCCCCAATGTACGTCAGTTATTTGAAAAAGCCTTCCTGTAGGTACTGATATAAGAAGATAAGTTAGACCAATGCAGCTCTTGGTTCTAAAAAAGAAAAATAATTTGTGTTTCAATTTAACATCATCCAATGCCTCAATAATAAATACAGTGACTTGTGTCTTCCACTTAGATCATATCACAACATTATTCCAAACCATTCCATCAGTGCATATCAAAAGTTGGGATGAGATTTATGTTTCAGAGTAACTTCTTCCTTTATGAGGGACAATTGTGAGGGAAGGCCACCAACTTCAGTAACTGTTGCGGAAAACATATTTCTGTCTGATATCTAATGATTGTATCAGGAGCTTGATGAGTTACTCAGCACACAACTCCATGCCTGTAGGAAGACCCGACAATGAATGCTCACCATAATGAACAGTCCAAAACAGTGCATTATGTGAAAGGCCCATGACAGCTTGCTTGGAGTTTGCCAAAAGACAACGAAAACCATAAGAAACAAGATTCTCTGGTCTGATGAAGCCAAGATAGAACACTGGCCTGAATGCCAAGTGTTATGTCTGGAGGAAACCAGGCACCAATCATCACCTGGCCGAGACCATCCCTACAGTAAAGCATGGGGGTGGCAACACAATCCTGGGGGCATGTTTCTCAGCAGCAGGAACTGAGACTAGTCAAGATTTTAAAAAAAGATGAATGGAGCAAAGTACAGGCAGATCCTTGACACCAACCTGCTCCAGAGTGCACAGGGGTTTACACTAGTGCAAGAGTCATCTTTCAGCACGACACCCCGAAGCACACAGTCAGGCTTGCGCCTGAAAGTATCTGCAAAGAATGGGAGAAACTCCCCAAATACAGGAGTACCAAGCTTGTAGCATCTTTCACAAGAGACTCATGGATGTATAGCTGCCTCAACAAAGTGCTGTGAGTGTAAATGTGATATTTCGGTTTCTTTATTATACATTTTTGAAAAAATTTAAATAAACAATGTTTTCTTTGTTATTATGGGTTGTTGTATGTCGATTCATTAGGAACAAAAAATCACGTTAATTAATTTTCAAATATCGCTGTAACAGAAAACAAAATGTGGAAAAGGTGAATGGGAATGAATGCAGGTGTTTCGTGATCATTTTAATTGTAGCCACTGCACCCGACTGTAGCAGCTTAAAAAGCTCACATCGGCAACAGACATAAAATGGTGTTCAGTAGACTATATGATCTAGCTGGGCGTACACACTCCAGGGACATTTTAGACATTCCTGCTATTGTTATTTAATGAAGGGGCCACAGATGACCTTGGCCATTCACACCAGCTGACCTCCACTCATTGTAAAGGTGGACGCTTGGCTTGGAAAAGAGACTATAAGGGATCTGTGACCACTGCAATGCATCCTGGACAACTGTTCCCCACACACTCCTAAGAAAACAGTTCAGGACAAAAATGGCTGATTAATCATCAAATGCTCAAAAAGGGACTGACAATCAGATCAGGAAAGCTGGGAGTGTTATATTTCTTGATTTGTTAACTTTAGTGGATTTCTGTCATTCTGTGTGATATCAACTGTCTTTCAGGGCAAGATCTGTTATGTCTCAAGATTTACTGTATATTTTCTCTGTTTTCTATTCTTTGAATTCAATGTTTTCTGGGTCTATCTTTCTCAATGACAGTATCAGGCACCTCAGTTACTTTTATTTACAACCATGTCTGTCTAATTTCTTTCAGGGGGACCCTGGATGGCTACCTGGAGGGGACACAGGATTTACTGCTGTGCTTAAGGCTTTCCTCACACAAAGCAATCAACAGCAATGTGAGGTATGAAAGATATGTCTGTATGTTTCTGCTTGCTTTCTGCCTGCTAGTGGATATTACATGTATGGATTTTCAGGTTCTCTAACCCTATGAGTGTCAAACAATGAGAGGACAGCTGCAACTGTCAAATCTGTCCATTTCTTGATCAGTGACTTAGTTCAGGGAGAGCAGTGTTTAACTTGAGGCAATTAATTGTGCAGCGCAATGAAGTCCGACATTGCCAGGCAATTTTTTCTTCTAGCTCAGGCAAATAAGGAGAGCACGCCAGAAATGTACTGATGTTGGGTATATAACTGAACAAACAACATGCAATTGAGTTAACTCAATTTAATTAGACTCAGTGTAGTAAACTCAAGTGTTTTTGATTCAAGTTACAAACAAGTTATTTTTTTACCTCACTTATATATACAGAGAGTGAGAAGATTTTGAGCAATGACAATGCAGGAAAAAAGTAAACAGAGTTGAGTTGTTGTAATAGTTATAATTTGAACATGTGCCAATAGACACTGTAGAGAGGTCAATGGAACTTGTCCAGAACAATGGAAATACCATGGAATTGGGTGGCGGAAAGATGTGGGAAAATGTTTGCATATTATCTCAATACATTTAAAACAACCAAATATATCATTAACACACATAATTAATTACTTATTTGACAAGTATCTTTATGCTAGATTCTTTCAGTGAGTGTTGATGACATCGTCCTTGTTTTAGCCCCATTGTATAACTTCCATTGACATCTTTACCAGATCTATTAAATTCCTCATAGAAGAATCTGCCTCTTTGGGCATACCTGAGAATAAAAATGTTCTCCAATCTTCCACAAGACCATTCTGTTGTGACTTACTATTCTCTTGTTGTTAATCCTTATTTTCAAGTGTCACTGACTTCTTTATTTGCCCTTATCATTAACCATAGCCTCAGCGCATAGAGAAACAATCGTGTGAATTGTTATTTGTTGATAGGGAGATGACGAAACCTAAATAAATAAATCGTAGAAAAAACTTAACTTTCTCAAAAGATTTCTGCAAATAATTAAACCTGTTTGCACACAGGTGCATTTATGTGTGTGCGTACATGTGTGTGGATTGAGATGAGACATATCTGGGTAGAGAAAATCTTATGAAAAACCTGGTGGTCATTGAAAAACAGAGGCAATGATGCGACACCACTGAATACACTGACTGGTGGTGCACAATAGATGAGTGTCATTTGCAGGTCTTCTAATGGGTGCTGGAAAAGAATTGTGCTTTAGCTCAGAGAATGAAAGAATGCATTATGGTTTCATCCACCAAGCTTGAATTTGAAATTGCAGTTGAAATAAGCCGTATAATTATTAGGCTTTTATTTGAATGACGGTCTAAAAACATTTACATTGCTTTGATGTCATTTTTACAGCTAGGAACCTGCAGAATGGCATAGTCAACAAACCTCTCTCTGGATTTTATGCAGAATGATATGTAAGAAATGTGTGCTAAAACTGATTCATTTATAGCCTGGTACCTGCACTACGGATGGGGCGGTCTCCATTTACTTTTTGTGCAAAGCCACTGACACATTTATAATGGAAGAAACATGCAATGTTGTTCAGTGTACTAAACTGTACAATGACCCTATACTGTCCACAATTTTGAAAAATTTGCATAAAGCAATCCATATGTACCTGTCAATTATGTTTAAAAAAAAATTTATTCAACAAATGTGATGAAATAAACTAGATTAGCTTCAGTATTTTTTATCAAATAATTCACATTCTATTTTTCCTTTGTTCCTCCATTGGCAGTACAAAGTATTAAGACTAATCTATCACGTAGCTAATTAAGAAAAGCCTAGTTCTTTATTTAATGGCCCATGGCAAGTTATGTTCTGTTACTCTGTGTAAAGTAGTAGCAAGATTAGTAGAAACATTGGGATTACACTGAGAAAGCCAAATCAATGAGCTCTAGCTCTAAAACTCTCTAAACCAACAAATCTTGTCAGCAAATGCATGTTGGGATTCATGCTACAGTGTCAAAGTGTACAGTGTTTTAGGGTTCCAGCATGCAGCACCCACAGTAAGACTGGCCACTATGCAAAACTGAGCTGTGTCTGTGTCCAACTTCCAGTGTAATTGAATAAGTAATGCAATTACATTTTGAATTTTACAGTTGTGCTCAAACATTTGCATACCCTTGGAGAATTGGTATTATAAAGTCCCCTCTAAAAGTATTGGAACAGCAAGGCACATTCTTTTGTTTTTGATGTTCACTGAAGACATCTGGGTTTAAGATCAAAAGCTGAGTATGAGACAAGAGTTTCAGCTTTCATTTCCTGCTATTAACATCTTTTTCAAGTATCGTTGTGTTAGGTTCCATAACCTTGTTATGCAGGTCTTTTGACAGTTCTTTTCTGTTCCCCCTGGCTCAGTATCTAGCCTGCTTAGTGCATCCATGTGAGAACTAAAAAATGCATTGACTTTTTATACACCGACACTAATTGCAATTTAAAATGCCACAGGTGTGGGAAATTGACCTTTAATTCCCATTTTCATCTGTGTGTATCACCTTGTGTGTCTGTAACAAGGCCAAACATTATGTAAACTTTTGATCAGGGTCATTTGGCTGATTTCTGTTATCATTGTGATTTAAAAAGTAGCCAAACAACTATGTGATAATGAATGGCTTCATATGATCATTATCCTTTAATAAAAGACCGTTTTTCAGACATATTTTCAAAATCAATGCCAAAATGTCCCAATTTCTGCCAGGGTATGCAAACTTATTAGCACAACTGTCTGCTGGACTGCAAGGTGTACGGATACTCAATATTTATTGCCACTTCATCTCCTGAAAATTAAATGTTAACTTGTGCTTTCAGTCTTATTAGACATATTTTATTTAACTTTTTTATTTGTCTTAATTTCATCTTAATGTAGTCAATCTGTTATAAAACTCCACAGACAATAGATAGAAAAAAGCCCTTGGTTATACAAATGTAATACAACAAATAGTAAAACAAAAATAAATATGTTGAATAGGTTTTTTCAATTATCCCAAGTTAAATCTCCATTAAAAAAAAATATTCAATTGACCCCCTTTCAAATACAAGATCTCGTAGCCCAGGCTGGTCCACTTCAGCTGCTACTCCTGGATGCACATTCACTACAGCTGCATGGGTTCAAAGTCCGGCCCACTGCTTCCCCAATGTCTTAGTCTAATAAAGCATGAAGAAATCATCCCACAGCCTATTCCAAGTGACCGGGCAGTGCAGATTGGCTCAGCATAGTCTGTGGTGGACGGGTACGATCTCGGACAGGGCTGCCTTGTCTTCAAGCAGAACGGCATGGCTGTAATTGCATACTGGATCACATGAAATTGGGAGGCCAGAAAAGGGGGGGTATCCAATGTAGTATATGAAAACCAACCATCGATCTCAAACACACACATTCACACACAGCCCCCCAACACACACACACACACACACACACACACACACACACATACCCCGCCAAACCGCACCCCCCTCTAGCAGACCCTTCCGCCCCTCTCTTTTCCAGTTGCAGTGACAGGTGGCTCTGGGGGGTTTATGCTAACATGGCTGAACAGCTGCACAAAGGAGCCCCACTGGGTCTTTTTTGGGGGGATGGGATGTCCCCTCTCAAGCGTGCCGATTAGCCCCCATCAACGACCCCCCCCACCCCTTGGCAGATGCTCATTGAGATCCACAGGTGGTGGCTAGCATGCTTCAGTTGGAAAGAGGGAAGAAAGCCATTATACGGGAGCTTGTATATTTTGTATCTTTTTCAGTGCTTGATAAACTCATGAAAAGGACAAATCGGAACACGACTTTACCTGGCATGCAGCAATCTGCTAATTTGCCTCTTAAGGCCCACTGGCTGAAATAATTTAGTTTTGAAATCCAGTATCATGAAATTATAAATGCCTTTTGTAGCACCTCTCCAGCAGTGGTTTGTCACCTACCTGACTGGCATGGTACTTCTGCGGAGAAAATAATCTGCATTGGGTGGAGCACTTGTTTGATCACACATAACACTTGGATTTTCCCTCTAAAAACATACTGTAGCAATTTTAGCAGGATAACTATCATTTTATTTTCCATGCTCTTTACCTACAGGAGAAACATTTTATCGAAATTAATGTTTTAGTATGATGAAGTTCCCATTAATTGTGCCGTTCTGTAGCCATGTATGTTCAATGATTTATCTGTGTGCATCGGCATATTTTACACACTGAGATCAGAAACCTAATTAAAATGAGGGTACAGCTTGCTCAGTGGTCACAGGTCAGGAGGTTTAAGGGGGAACAATTGCACATGTTCATTACTAAATCCCTAGGGACTAAGCTCTTTTAGAAACTTTCTCAAACTTCTACAAACAGATCTTGCCAGACACTGTGGTCAGTTGATATCAGTGGAATTGGAAATGATGCAGTCTAAGACTAACTCTTATATACCAGACTAATTACCACTGCAAACATTCATGTAAACTTACGAGGGAAGATGTCTTTGCAGCACTAGTCTAAGATTAAGTAAGCATCAATCATACATTAGACCATCCGCCAACAAGTACCAATATAAGTTAGGCAGCAGTCTTACTGTCATTTGTGCCTGAGATAATAACATTTTAACACATGGGAAGATTTAATGATATTTTAGGTTGGGCTTCATAGTACTCCAAAGCAGGTCAATCATTTGGCCAGAATATACGTTTTATGACTTGGTTCCTATTACAGAGTAACAATGACAGAATTTCTAAATATGTCACTTATATTTTTTATGAGGAGACTAAAATTAGTCCAACGACGTTGGAGTCAAAATTTAATTGAAACCAGTGGCAGACTGTCAACAAACGACAAGCATGGAACTTTAGTTACCAGTGGAATGGACCAGAGCTTTCGGTTTTTGTATACGGAGGGATCCATTTGGAATGTAAGAGGTAGAAACCAAAATTTTTTTACAATAATGAGTATTTGTAGGAAGGTTTAGGAGCACGCAAGGGAATCATTAAAAACAGTTTTTCAAAAACATTCTTTGTCAATCGGGTATACATTATATATACATATTTAATTTAGATTGTCTATAACATATTCACACCCTCTACTGGCCATGGAACAGTCCGACTCCGCGGCCAGTTTTGGACTAGCCATACAATGAGTGTACCATCAGCTGTTGTGTGGGTTTGACTTATTTCCCAACCCTCTCCTCCCCCTTGTGATCCTAAGCAATCCGGGACTGCTGGTATTGCAAACAAAAGAGTTTCTCACCCAAAGTACTATTAATCTGTTTAGGTATCTAGGTATCTGCCGTTCGGGCGCGCGTTTTCCATTTACAAACGTGGTGAATTGCGCGCGCTGGTGAGCAACTGGAGTGACTCAACCAAGTTTCCCCCTTCTGACTGAGGAATGAGTACACGTTCGGGAGAACGGAAAAGCGCATGATTGAATGAGCAAAATGGAAAGCAAAGACGTTGACAATGATTTGATTGGAAATGTGCTGCCTGAAGCAACATGTAAGTAACGAATTATTTTATCGAATCTCCTCTTTTCAGGTGCGCTGAAATGTTTGCTGTTCGATATGACCGGGCATTCAAGGATTTTACCGTGGTCTTTTCCTGAGATACATTGTATCGAACGAAGGCGATGCCTGTTATACGACTTGTTGGGAAATCGAACGAACATGAACCATTGAACTGCGGCTGTTATTGTGAATGTGAAGGTATATTGTGAAAATGCTCTACCTCTGTGTGGTCAAAATGATTGTGGAATAATAATTGTAATCTTTGGGGTTATAAACATTTAATAACTCGTGGTGATTTGTTCAATTCAGAATAATTATTTAATACTCCACTGAATATTAATTAGAGGGAGTAGACCTACCGCCCCAATGCATAGCATAAAATCGTCCGGATTGACACTCGTCCAAAAAGCATCCACATTACCGGCTAGTCTACTGCCACGCTGCTTATTTTAATCTAATCCATATGACAACAACAAAAACGCATGTGAACATTCTGGGTTTAAGTATTTTTAACCAACATGATTTTCAACATGCACTAAATCCTATGACGATTGACGAATGTCAAGTTCCTAAGCCGGATACTGCCTATTCACTAATAACACAACTAATTCATGCATACATAATAATACAGCGGTGCTGGATGAGGTCATCTCTAGGTCCCCTCCCCCTCCCCATGTTTACATTATGCGGTCACCGTTCTGGCATCCGTTCAGTTTTCCCGACAAACGCATTATCACCGGCTTCCTTTCTGTACCAACCTAGTTTAGCAGGCAGCCATAGTTTTTAATTGATCCAGGTCACTTGTATCATCAGTAAAAGGATACAGAGATAACCTCTGTCTTTTATTTAGATGAGGTTCTCTTCAATGCAGAACCAAAATGCTTGCACCAAGCCAGCATCATCATCTGGGTAGATTTAGCCATTTACTGGTGAAATGTGCAATTGAAATCTGTGATAGTGATTGGTAGTTCAAGGACAAAGTTCTCTGCTGGGTTTTCTAAACACGCCACCATTCTGTCAGTGGACTTGGTGCCTAAGAGTTGCCTATCAAAGTGTATGTGGTGGTAGTGTCAGAGCTGTTATGTATTGTCTTCTGGAACGCATACTTTCACACATGTCACATCATTCACCCACATCCACTTCACACAGCCAGATAAGTGGTGCTGTCTGAATACATGAACATATCGTACATACAAACACATTATAGCTATTGAGGTTTTCTTTGCCAGTTGGTCACAGTGAACCTTTGCCCATTTTGTTGAATCTTTTCCAATTGCATCTGTGTGGCCAAATGGCTAATCATTTTGGTAATGAATAGGCTGGCTGGGTGGGAGGATAAATACTGCCTTGAGAACCAAACCACCACAGAGGGACGATGAAATGAGTGATCTTTGTACAATTAATCAAGAGGAGGTACTTATGTCATATTGTAGGAACACCGTTGGTGCCTGATTCAAATCGAGGTGGTCAAAGAACTAAAGTCATTGTACTGGCCTATTATTAACCTGTTCCTCAAATAGCCGGACCCACACACCTCATAGAGAAGATCGTGATTCCCAATCTTGAGTTGGCTGGCTGGATGGGTTACTTGTTTTGGCTAAATGGATCTCCACTCTGTTGACCGTGGGATCACTGACCAGCAGAGCCTCCGCTGATGTATAAGGCAATTATTGATAGTCGGGTCCTATTTGTTTTTTGGTGCTGTTAACAACAATGGCCATAGGACCCGGTTTTAGCCGATTCTGACGTGAATCCAGACTATACCATTGAACGCCATGCTTATTAATTACATTCTCCGGGTCATTGGCTTGTGACAGAAGCTGTGTTGTCAACTGTCTTTTTCGATGAGACAACCAATAGTATTCCTCCCCCGGGACCTCAGCCTTGTTGACCATGATCAGAGGGTGTTTCTGAAGCTGTCTGCGATGATTCATGGGGAATATATTACGTGACGACTCAAGTACACCGCCCTATCAAACTGACAGGTCTGATTAAAGATCTTTCGATCTGTATCGTCACATTCCTAAAGCATGAAGGGCAACATGCTTGTCAAGCCTGCAACTGTGGTGTGTGTGTGTGTGTGTGTGTGTGTGTGTGTGTGTGTGTGTGTGTGTGTGTGTGGTGTGTGTGTGTGTGTGTGTGTGTGTGGCTTTTTCTCCCACTCAGACACACAAGCAAGCTATAGTGTCTGAGGTGCATATTGCTCAGATGAGTCTTTAGAGAAACCATGTGAAAACAATGATAGAAGGGATTTCCACAATTTCAATAAGGCCACATAATCAACAATGTGTATGTAATATCTGTTATTGTTTTGGCTTGTAGACTATACTTTAGTGGTATGTTGGAATTTGGAATGCATTATTGTGGCTGTTGTTCATTTATACTTTGTAGAACAGCACCCTTACCAAAGCCAGCCATGTTTTTCTGTGTCATCATTTAAAACAAACCGGGAAGTTGCTGGAAGAAGGCTGGAATATAGCATGCCCTGAGATGTCTTACGTTTACTATGTAGCCTAAAGTTCTATTGCTACAGATTCCACAGATTGTTGTGCTGTGAATCAAAGGCCCTGCAGTGGGGCTGCTGTAGCGTAGTCTCTTTAGTCCTGCCCAGGCATTGTGAAATTCTGCTTCCATCAGGACTTTTGAAGAACATCTTCTAATCCTTCTTTTCTTCAGGGCTCTGCCCCAAATTGCAGCCTTTCCCTACGTACTGCACTGCCTTTTGACCAGGTTCCAAGTCACTCTGGCCAGAATGAGTGTACTAATTACGGAATAGGGCACCATTTGGGAGTTGTCCTGGATTCGCATTCAGGCACTCGCCCCTTTGAGCTCTCTCCAGATCGCCGGTCTGCCGCTTGTTTCATGCCCTTGGAGTCAGCGACCGTTTGGTCTTTTCTCTATAATCTGCTCTCCGTTGTTAACCTGCAATTCAGGCATGCTGACTGGAATCCAAAGAGCTTTCATTAATTTTCAAGGCTAGCCGTTGACTCTGGTGCACTCCAGCTCACACACACACACACACACACACACACACACACACACACACACACACACACACACACACACACACACACACACAC
>JACXGJ010002392.1:39076-66552 GCA_016801105.1 Esox niger | reverse complement strand
AAAAAAATTAAATCGGGGCATGCATTTCCAGAAAGTTTTTTCCCTCAGGCCATAGGGCTCCTCAACCAGCAACAATGATATTTGATCATACTGATCACACACGAACATTCCGAATTATTTAATGTCTTTCTATGTAATGTACATTAGAATAATCTTTTGTATGAGGGCATTACACTCATTTAGAATATTCAGTACTTCTACCCATATTGTACATATTTGCCATCCAACTCTTAAAAATGTAAACTGTAGCAATTTTATGTATATTTTTGCTTATGATGCAGATGTGTGCCATGTCACAAGAATGTCACTGTTCAGAACGACGCTACCTTATTCAGTGGATTTGATAAATTAACTCTGCTGCTTTTAATGTATTTTTTTTCTTGATGATACAGCTCTAGGTAAAAATGTAGACCCCTGCACTTTTTTTCTTTCCTATCCAAAAAAAGTCAAAAAGGAAAGTTTTGAGTGAGGAACAGAAGCGTTCAGTTTGCGGTGGTCTCTGAATTTTAACCCTTCTGTTCTTCACACAAAACCTTCCTTTTTGACTTTTTTGGAAAGTCTTCATTTTGTCCAGAGGTGTATGCTCTTATTTCACATGTGCATTCATTTATATATATAAGTCCACTGGGGAGAAGTATGAAAGCATTTTCTCCTGTTGCTATGGTGAATCACGTTATCTGCGTTCCACTGACGAGGGCTTTTTAGCTCCTCATGCATGTGCTTTCCTCAAGGTTAACTAAGAGTTGACAGAACAAATTGCTACCACCGATTCTGAAACCGTTAAATCTGAGTTTGACAGCTCAGAGTTAGTCAATCCAGAGTTGTGGTTTCAACTCAGTATGTTAACCCTGCTTTCTGAAATACCCCTAACAATGGAAACAGTTTGTTTTGTCTGTCTGTAGTGATTCTATTGATATTGCTAGTAGGTTGACTAATGCTATTAAGTTATGCTAATGTATTATAAATCATATTTTTATAATGTAGATCTATTTGTAATGTGCTGTTTTTAATTATATTATGTGTAAGTGGGGCTGCATGATGTGGATAAAATATTGAATCACAATATAGCAATTACGGTTGATGAGATATTCAAACATAGGTGTAAATAGCATAGATAATCTCACTTAAAAATAGATCTGCTACACAGTGTGCCATTACACTGAATAAAAAACATTTAATTACTTATTGGAATGCAATAGTGTTGGCTATGTTTGTGTTGTATAACTCGCAATTTTTTTGCTGAAAAACATAAAGGGGCAATTTGGAATTGCAGGTCACAATCGCAATTTCGACATATAATTGAATGTGAAAGTAGATATTAGTTGATTTCTGCCTAAATATACAGTTGATATAAAAAGTCTACACCCCCCTGTTAAAATGCCAGGTTTTTGTGATGTTAAAGAATGAGAAGGATAAATCATGTCAGAACCTTTTCCTCTTAATGTGACCTATAATTTGAAAAATCCAATTGAAATACAAACTGAAATCTTCGAGAGGGAAAAATGAAATATATAAACATTACAATAACCTGGTTGCATTTGTTTGCACAACTTGATAACTGTGGATGTAGCTGTGTTCAGAATTAACCAATCACATTCAAACTCATGTTAAATAGAAGTCATTACACCCCTGCCATCATTTAAATTGACTCTGATTAATCACAAAAAGTTTAGCTGCTCTAGGAGGATTTTCCTGACATTTTTTAAGTTGCATCTCAGAACAAAAGCCATGGTCAGAACAAAACCCAGTCTTCACTGGGTTCCATGGTTCCAAAGCATCAGAGGGATCTCATTGCTGAAAGATATCAATCAGGAGAAGGGTACAAAATAATTTCCAAAGCATTAGATATACCATGGAACCCAGTGAAGACAAGTCATAATCCAGTGAAGAAAATATGGCAGATACATTGCCTAGAACTGGACGTCCCTTCTAAATTGATGAAAAGAAGAGAAGAAAACTGGTCAGGAAGGCTTCCAAGAGGCCTACAGCAACATTAAAGGAGCTGCAAGAATGTCTGGCAATTACTGGCTGTGTGCTACATGTGACAACAATCTCCAGTATTCTTCATATGAATGGGGTAGGGTGGCAAAACAGAATCCTTTTCTTACAAAGAAAAACATCCAAACCCGGCTGAAGTTTGCAAAAACAAACATCAAGTCTCCCAAAAGCACATGGGAAAATGTGCTGTGGTCTAATGAAATCAAGGTTGAACTGTTTGGCCATAATTCCAAAAGGTATGTGGCGCAAAAACAAAAATGCCCAAAGAACACCATACCCACAATAAAGCATGGTGGTGGCAGCATGCTGTAACCAGGGCCTTAGTCAGGGTGGAGCGCATTATGAAGAGTTCCAAATAACAGGCAATTCTGGCACAAAACCTTCAGGTGTACGTTAGAAAGATGAAGTTCACCTTTCAGCACGACAACGACCCAAAGCATAGCTTCACCAGAAGATTAACGTTTAGGAATGGCCCGGCCAGAGCCAAGACCTGAATCCAGTTGAACATCTTTGTGGTGATCTGAAGAGGGCAGTGCACAGGAGATGTCCTCATAATCTGACAGACTTGGAGCGCTTTTGCAAAGAAGAGTGGGCAAATATTGCCACGTCAAGATGTGCCATGCTGATAGAATCCTACCCAAAAAGACTGAGTGCTGTAGTAAAATCCAAAGGTGCTTCAACAAAGTATTATGCACACTTATGCAACCAGGTTATTGTGAGTTTTATTTTTCCCCTTCAAGGACTTCAGTTTGTTTTTCAAATGAATTGTTCACAATATAGGTCACACTAAAGGTGGAAATAGTTCTGACATGATTCAACTTTGTCAAATTTTTTACATCACAAAAACCTGGCATTTTAACAGGGGTATGTAGACACTTTATATCCACTGTACATATTAAAAAGGTAACTGCTATTTGCAATTATGTTGCCAGGACATGCTAAATTCTAGTAGCATTGGAAAGACAGCTGGGTGATTGAGGAAATAATCAGAATAGATAGGAATAAGAGTTTACTGTTTTTTTATTTTGAAAATGATTTTTCATGGACAAGCTACAACTCAATTATTGACTATTGAAAACACATGGTATTAGTGTTTACTTTTCATCCAGTTTGTAAGAGTATTTTTCACTGTCACCATAGGTTGTGCATGTCATGGTAGTCCTTGAAGCACTCCCTTTCTCCAAGGAAACAAAACGCAAGTTGGCATTTTGGACAGAACATCCGGCAATTCACCTTTAATTTCTGCCTGTATGTTGTGCAATACTTGCAGTTCATCCTTTTCTCTTTCGGCAAGTGTACAGGATAATGGCGTTTACCTGGAGTGAGGGGTTTTCGGATGGTCGCTCCCATTTGGGCCCCCAATTCAGCTATTTCCAACACCAGCTGCTTTCGGAATTCCTACTGGGAGAGAGGGGTTTGACCCTTTACTTTGGCCGTTTCTTTATGCAGAATAAAAGAATTGTCAGCAGCAATGTCCAGAAAGTGGTAAAAGAAAGTCTTATACCACTTTCTACTCTTGTGTAGGACCTGGTAGTAATCTATCAGAGCATCTGATAGGTCAACACCCCCCATGCTAGCATTTTAGTCCTTCACACAAATAGGAACAGGGATATCCTTCCTAATCCATGCCCCAGTAGCATCTTTGAACCTTCTTGAAGCACAATCATTATTGAATGCTTTGTGTAGTGTGGTGAGCATCGATACATCTCTAGTGTCTTTCCATTGGACGAAATCAACTTGTTGGCCCGGATCCAACGTATGGTCCCCCTCTTTGCAGTCTTCGGCATGTCATTGAAGAGTAAGGTTGATGGCCAGAAATCGGTTCTCTGTCATAATGGAAGCAGGAAACTCAAAACGAAAAAGTGGGGACTTGCTCCAGTAGTCCACTAGTCTGGAAACCTTGATCAGTCCCATGTAAATCACTAGGGCAACACAGTTCAGCATTTCAACCATGGTGACATGTTTCCAGTGCATCTTCCTTCCCTCCTGCTGCCTCTGGTCACCATACTTGTTTGTATTAGCAGCAAGTGTACCCAGCACAGATGTGAAGAAAAGCTGGAACAGTTGTAGTGGGCTATATGTTGCATCCTTAACCAACTGTGGGCCAACGGGTCGTTTTGGTCTAAAGCTGAAGGGTTCTGGTTCCCCATCATCCGCCTCAAAGACTGTATGCCATTTGTTCTCAGTTGTATCTCCCTCTGTTGGTCTGGTTCCACTGCCAATCCCAGTTTTATGTAAACATTTAGCTTTCATTCTTCCAGATGAAATGACAGAGAGCGGCAGGCAGGGGCGCTTGCTGGGGAGGGGTGTCTCCCAAACCTCCTCCACCAAATCTTCCTCATCTTCCTCTCTGTGGTGAATTAAATAAAAGGGATATATTGTTGTTAGATGTGCATTATTACAGTTGATATATATAAGACCTACAGCTAGCGGTATTTGGTGGCCTCTTAAAGATACAGGTCTAAAACTTAGAACAGCAAACAGTGTACCAATATAAAAAATAGAGAAGTACATAGAATGTATATAACCAAACCCAAAATATATAAAGCAGCCAAATGATACAAAAATAAATAGGGTGACTTGGTAGAAACCACCCCTTAAGCGAAATCTGGATTTTCTGTCAAAAATAGCAATGTTTGGTCAGTTATAGATGTACATATTGACCATAGTCAGAAACATATATATTTAGAAAAAAATAATTACGCAAAATGACTTTTCTTTACATATGCCAGTCTATGTAAAGGGGGTGTTCTACCCCACTATCGAGGCAAAACGCTCATCCCTAACGGGTAAAAGGCCCTAAGGGTAGGGTGACCACATCTTCAAACCCCCAAACCGGGACACTTAATGCTGTATTGTCACTGGAGCTTTACTCCGGCACCAGGGTCACACAGGTGATTTACGCTTATATTGACTCCAGACTTTCCTGTTTCGACTATCAAGGTTAGTATCAAGGACTTGAAGGGGGGCTCAACTGGAGAAGCAGGAGTTAACTATTAACCCAAGTTGCTTTTCCGGTGACAAAATAAACAAGCGTAATTTTTTCAGGTTGTTAAATAACAACAGAATCAAAAATGCTTAGTTTGGTTATAACACTTTACATCTGGTCTTTTCAATACAAATGTGTGAGACTTGATGAATAACACAGGATAAGACAAATAAGAGATGAGAATGGAGTGAAATGTCTACCATTTTGGCTGGTTTGGACAACTAGAAACTAAAATGGATGGAGGATCACCTGACTCCAACCAGATCAATGAAGGTGGGTTACGTTATTATTTCTTTTGTTTTGAGCCAGCTATAGTTATAGCTGCATAGTAGAGATGTGTAGTTGTGGGTAATCAGCTTAAAGAAACTATTATTTTGGTAATTTAGTGTTCTTAACGTGACAACATAAAAAAAATGTAATGCTTTTCAGATGGATGCCACACTACTGAAATACACTGAAGAAAAGAAAAGAGAAAGACGTGAAATAACTCAAAAAACATGAAAATAATTATAAACATGAAGCTACCATGACCCCATTAACCTCCAGCAGCATCATATTCCAGAAGTACAAGGTGTCAAGTGCTCAGAGACAGGATCAGGAAGGCTGAAACCACAACCATAACTGAAGATTTGAAATTACTGTTCACATTGGGTAAAGAAATACCTTAAGACCGATTTTTCAAAGATGAAATGAGAGTGACTTGATGGACCAGATGAATGGGCCCCGTGGCTGGATCACTAATGACACACTGCACCATTTCAGTCAGGGGCCAGCAAGGTGGAGGAGGGGTACTGGTATGGGCTGCAAGAGAACATCTCAGAGTAAATCTTTAGTAGTAGAATTTTTTAAGATTCTTTGTGTACATTTTAATTTGATACCCTTTTCATAGCTGAGATGTTTAATTTCAAATAGAAGTTAAACCTCCAGGCATGTAATCATTGTTCAACAAACTGCCCAGACCAGGGATATGTTTGATTTTATTATTTGTGTCCATCGTGAATGTTGGTCATCGTGCTTACTTGTGGATGGTGGAGCGTTGGCTTTGAAAAAAAATATTGCTTTGCTGAGCAGTCCTACCGTTTTCTGTTTGGCTCCGACACGTGGAAACATTATATTATTATTATTCTGTAGTGAAAACCGGAACATTTGAGTGTTATACTGATATTTGTCGGGATGCGGGACACGCAGCTTGAAAGCTGGTCCCCCTACCCACTGGTTCTTCCCCCAATTAAGAATACTTCCATATTTAGGTGTCAAAAGCCTTATATCAATGTTACCTACAGTATACCATTCACAGGAATTTAGTCTAGATAGCAGTATTTAAGTGAGTTAACAAAAACAATTTTAACCGTGACATTGCACATTCCAAAGCCGAATTACTTTTGTTATTTCAGAATATTTTTGTTCGTTTTTGTCAAGGTGAAGCTGGTGGAAGGACTCAGGCGCAGAGACGAGGTGAAAATAGTTTAACATATTTATTTAAACAAAAGAAACAAACAAACTCAAAGCAGCTTACCGACTGGGTTGCATAGCCTACAGCTGTTAACCAAAATAAACCACAATACTATGGGCAACCCTTCAACATAAATAGGTTCCCCAATTGGAGGCAATAACGAACACCTGCCTCCAATTGGGGAGACCAAAGCACATGTCTTCTGGCCATGTCCTGACTATGGCCCCAGCCAGCGCGAAGATGGCTAGGGGCATAGCCAGGACGTGACAGTTTTTGTCGAATGAACTGTTGACTCAACATTTCTTGATGTACCAAATAAAACTTTATCAACCGATAAATAAAATGTAATTTGGTGGTATGGTGAATTACAGGGGGCCTTCAACCCCAAACCACCCTACATAGCGTAACACATTACCTCAGTTTGTAGTAAAATAATTTACTAACCGATCTACTAGTGTATCCCATTCTTCGAAAAAGATATCTTCACCGGAGTCGAAATCGCTCCCATCAGAGTCCGACGACAATATCACATCCGAATCCTCCCATACGACATACTTAGATTTTGTTGCAGTCTTTTCATGTCCCTCCACAATATTCTCACTTTTTTCAATATTCACTTCTCCTGGCGAAGCCATATTTTGTGTAAGCACAGGTTAACAAAAGCCAAATAACACGCACGAGTAATGTCATTCCTAGGTGGTGGTCTTCTACTACAGTACTTCGTTTACTTTGTTTACTTCTTCTTCTGTGGGGTTTAACGGCGGTTGGCATCCAACGCTATTGGTGCATTACCGCCACCTACTGTAAAGGAGTGTGGGCCAGCTTCTAGGAGGACCTCAATTCTCAAAAACAGACACATAACCACTGAACCGAACATCCCCTCCCCAACATAGCTTCTAAACTCAACACTTGCAGCCCCTCTGCCCTCAGATCCTGTCGCAACCTCTCTCTCTCCCTCTTATAGTGCCTGCACTGCCTCAGGACGTGATTCACCGTCTCCATTTCCCCACAGTAGTCACACAACCCAGTCCGATGCTTCCCTATCATGTGTATCGAGTTGTGCAATCCACAGTGCCCCTACCTTCAATCTAATCAAAATCCCTTCCTCTACCCTACTCCTAACAGCCCTCCTTCCATCCCCAATCTCACCCTGTATCAGGAAAAGGTGCCTTCCTTTAGTGTAAACATTCCCCTGGTCCTGCCACAACTTTCCCACCACTTTCCACAAACAATTACCTTAGCCTCTGTCCTGCTCAAGGACACCACCACATCCACCACCCCCGTCATCAGGGCCAGTTTCGCCAATTTATTGGCTACTTGGTTTCCAGCCACCCCAGCATAAACCGGAACCCACATGAATGACACGTGTATCCCATCTCTTCTTGCTCTATCCTGTGCTTCCCACACCCTGTTTAAAATGTCTTGCTACCTAGTTGACTTGAAGGACTGTAAACTAACCAGCACCTCACTTGAATCAGAGCATATAACCACCCATCCGGCTTAGTGTCCTCCACCCACCTCAGTGCAAACTGCAACGCCGGAAGCTCAGCCGTGTAAACCAACTAAGTGATCCGTAACCCTTTTAGTGACACTCACCCTCTCCCCTTACCACAAAAGCTGCCCCCGTCTGACCTGTCCTTGGGTCCAACCTGTCCTTGGGTCCTTTGATCCATCCGTGAACACCACTAAACACTCCGGGTACCCAAGCTCCAGGCGCCTTTTAACCACCTCTGCAAAGCAGAGGCCCAACAGATCCTCTCTCACCATATCCAATATCCCAAGATCCACCACTGGAGACAAAAGTATCCAAGGAGGTCTCACTGGCAAATCCACCGATGGACTAAATGTCCTCCATCCAAAACCTACCTTTCTGGCCTGGGCATCCCCCACCCACCCAGAGCTCATGATCTCTCTCTCACCTTGTCCCCAGCACAGGAGGACTTTTTGCAGGGACCGCAATGAGTCATGCCTGGTACTCCGCAGGTGTGGGTCAAGACCTCATGTCCTCCTACATTTTAAACGACAGAAGACAGGGAAAATTCAGACCCTACTCCCCCAGCACAATAATATAGCAGCTTAAGACCTTTGGGCTGAGACGGGGGGGTCAAGTGACACTGTGACCCTATATGGGAGAGGCCCCAGACAGGGCCCAACAGGCAGGAAATCAACCGACCCACATTGCCAAGGATCAACCAAAGGGACACCCACCAACCACAATCATCCTGAATGGGGCCAGAGTATTGCCAGCAGAGTGAAGCCCTATTGGAGCTGTGCGCAATAGAGGGACAACAACAAGCCAGTGAATCAAATGTCTATTTCTTGGTCCCACAGATCCAGGAGGGATAGTCGTGTCTGGGAAGGTGTGTTTCGGTTTCGCTGAATGCCACCACGGTGGAAAGCCCAGACATTGCCTCCAACATTCCTATTCCTATTGAGTATTCGGATCTGTCGAATGCCTTTTCCAAATCCAAAGCATCTTAGTTACCACCCCACCGGCCATGGGATTGTGCCATTGACCTCCTACCGGATTCGATGCTGCCCAGGGGTCATGTGTATCCCCTGTCTCATGCGGAGACCAAGGCTATGGAAACATATGTTTCAGAGTCCCTGTGAAAGGGGTACATATGCTCCTCTGTTTCACCTGCTGCTGTGAGTTTCTACTTTGTGAAGAAGAAGGACGGTGGTCTGCGCCCGTGCATAGATTGTTTCGGACCGGGGCCCCCAGTCCGAAACAATGTCCTCCTTCATGGAGAGGCTGGGAGTCACGGTAAGTCTCACCTCCGGGTTCCACTCCGAGGCCAACGGGCAAAGGTATTTTGTAGGTATTTTGTTTATCCTACAAAATACCTTTGTATGGTATGCTCTAACCTAAGTTCAGTGGGCCTATCCATCGAGCCTATGACAGTCACTTGGGCAACGCCTAGAAGGAGGTATGGACAGGAGGTGTGAGGCCCATCAGTAACAGGCAACATGTCTTTTGTTCTTTTTGTCCTTTGTTCAGAGTTGGTCAGCACATTAGTGTGTGTTAAGTTTCTCAAGCCTACTTTCCTCTCAGTCCCCCTGTCAACCATGTAACAATTATTCATTACATGTTGATTAAACTGAGAAAAATAAAAGTACAATCCAATTCCTAATGAACTGAAAAGGTCTAAACACTGCTGTTAAGAAATTAAGAAAAATAATAAAAAGGATTATCTGGCCTATGAGGCTTTATTATTCCTTAAATGAAATGAAAAAGATGCAGTGGACACAGCTTGCCCTGACACATAGCACTGTATGGCATTGCAATCGTAGTGACCATCATTATCAATCTTTACCATACACATCAAACCCCCAAGATACTATCAGTCTAACACGTGTCCAACAGAAACAGACCTAACATGACATATTAATGAAATGCATAATTCATTCCCAATAAACCCTTCAAACAATCACAGTCCCCCTTTGTCCATATCATGAGTCATGTATCAACATCATACTAACAACCCCACATATCCTGAATGTAACACAACACTCAGCTCTAACGAATTTACTAGTGACAGTTTGTACCTTTGAAAATGAATATGGCACTATTAAACATAACAGGATAGCTGTTGTAATTATGACTATTTAGCAACTTCATAAAAACAACTAGTTTCAATGACTAATGCTAAGGTAGTGATCATATGTAGTCCTCTGCCTGCCTGGTGAGGAATGAACATAAATACAAGATCACAATGCCAGACAATTTAGGAAATGACTGATTGATAGGAATGAAGCTAGATTGCCAATATGCTTATTTTTATCTACACAGCAACAAAACATATTTGTGAACATTCCAAAACATTGATAAAAAGTATGACTAAACAAAACAGACATGACCACCCAAGTAAGCCTATGTTACTCTTGCTCCTCCAGGGCAGTATGTGTGGTGAGATTTTGCTTTGCTTGAGATCTCCTCCCCCTGTGCTGCTCTCTGAACCAAGGGGGTGAGGCTATTTAGTCAGTCAACTCTTTAGTACATAATTTGTTCTAAAAAACACAAATGTCTTCTTAGTTAGAAGAGAAACATCAAATGATAAAAAAGGTTTCCTTAGCCTAAAAATAAAATGTCTAGATCTTTTGTTCCAGATGTGTTCATTTGAATACTCATGCTCATTTAACTGACTTGTCATTTCAGTGGTTTGACTCACAATTCAATCCATCTGTGAGTCATGGAACCCTCTGTGGGATTCTGCTCATTTCTGATCAATGAACAAAATGAATGCAACCAGAAGACAGGGTACAGCCATCTTTATTCAGCATGAGGCAACAGTGTTTACCTTCAATAGTTTCCTTTTTCCTCTCTAATGAATACAAAGTCTTTTATACCAGGACACATGGGAGGCGGTCCTAACCAGCCATTACACAGTCAAATACCCTCATATAAGAAAGGTTTATCCTACTATAGACAATTGTATGGTATGTTCCAACCTGTGGTCAATGGTCCTATCCATCCTATGACAGTCACATGGGCAACTCCTAGCAGGAGATATGGACAGGATGTGTGGGGCCCATCAGTACCAGGCAACACGTCCTATTTATGGTCCTTTGTTCAGAGTTAGTCAACACATCTGTGTTGTGTTATGTTTCTTATGCCTATTTCCTCTCACCTGTGACTTCCTGACCTCCACCTCTAAACATATAACAGGGTCCATAGTACCCCTTCTTTTCGTAAATCCACTCTGATATGGAGCTACCAACCCTCTCCATCTCCCCACAATCATCCGTTCCATGACTTTACAGAGATAGGATATCTCCTTCCATGACACCGGTAGCTTCCCCTCTACACTCTGTTAAACAGGTCCAAAACCTTGCCCAACACCCCATCACTGAGATGGGTCAACATTACATAACACACCTGATCCTTCCCAGGTCTTCCCCACCTTATACAAAGCCCTCCTCACCTCAGCCACAGTGAACAGTGTATTCATATCCCCCTCTACGTCCAGCCTCCTGTCCAGTGCCCCAGGATCTCTGTGTTGTAGTTTTTTTTGCTCAGGTTGGATGGATCGTCCCTCTGACCGCGACCACCCTCCTGCGGTGTTCCGCCAGGCCGACCTAGTAAATGCATATTCCCTTTTTGGTATTCCCTGTGCACGAAGGTTCCGATAGCCAGCATTGTAATTCTCTCAATCAAATATTTGTATATTTGATCGATATTGTTGTTGACCTGGTAATTTTGTAATTCACCAGGTTTTGCTTTGTTTGGTGTACACTTGGGTGAATGCATTCATTGCGTCGTAACTGTGATTCATTGGCGAGGCCAACTCTTTCGGTCTTTGCATGAGCGCCAACTCCACAAAATGGAATATACCTTCGAGTGTACTGTGGGTGGCTGGCACACGTGGAGGTATTCGCCTGATACTTTAGGATTCAATACACGTAATAACTGTAATCAACGTGATACATCGGAAATTGGTAGAATGATGCTTTCCTAACTTGGTAAAAAAGTCTCATGGTTTTCTTACAGAAAAGGTTAGAATATTGTGTTTTCTCTCTCCTCATAATTTGTATAAGTGGTAGAATGAAGAATCCACATGGTGATGGTATTTAACATTAAGAAAACACACTGTTTCCCATGAAGACTGGATTTGCATCCAATATATTCATTGCCTGCAACGAAGGGTAAATAGCCACAGCCCGTTTTTTTCCCAAGGCCCATAACATTTGATTTCCTATTTAAAATGTTGAATTGGGTTTGGTTAAATAATGTAGTTTCCCTTTGTTTGTATTTACAATGATGACTTGAGTAATGTGTTACCTGTGTTTTAGGACCAACACTTGATACTTGTTAATGGAGTTTCTATTCTGAAATGGTACCCTGACAAATGGACAAATGGGGTGGATGGATATGACAGTGTTAAGAGATCTAGATTGGAGTATCCTGACGATTACTCACTGATTGTACCTTGATTTTAGTGATATCTTAGTGTTTTCTGTTAACATCGCCATGAGAGTTTTTTCCTTATTTAGTTTTTCCAACCTGCTGTTACTGTGTTGATAAGATGAACATTTTTTACCAACAGCAACAATATTAGATGAGTAGTTTGATAACTCTGAACCTTCAAATAATGTTGTATATCGGCTAAAGGCTGATTTATGCTTCAATGTCAAACGCATTTGTGTAGGATCTGCAGACAACGCAGAGAGCCGCACAGGCCCGCACAGCCAGGCCGCATAGACTATGCGCACCAGCTCTAAAATCTAAAAGTGCATAGCTACGCGTACGTGAACCGCAGAGCTGCACAAACAATGATTGGTTGGATGGTGGAGGGAGGGTTTTACACAGGATATGGAATTCCAGACAAATTTGACTTCCTGTATCAACAAAGACGTAACAACAATGGAGTCTGGAGACAGGGCTCAAATCGAGGAACTTTTGATAGTATAGGAGAAATATAGGAGAAAGAGCCAGCAACTTGCTAGAAAAAGTGGAAGCTGATGAGGGACAAATATGTAAGAAAAAAGAAGAGTAAAAGTGGAGATGCAGGAGGGAAAAAAGCAGCTTAGTTTAATATAATGATTTTTTTGCTGTCCGGGCACATAATCACAGTGAAACCAACTACAATTTTGGCGAGGACACAAACAAGGTAAGTTCAGTTTTTTTATTGACAAATTCAGTGTTGATTACTTCTACTACAAAGTTTGCTTAACAAGCCAGTAAAGATAAGATAAATATAAGATTCGTATTAGAAACACAGGAAACTTGAGTTATCCCAATGGACTGGGAGTAATATACTCCAGTGATTCTCTTCCGTTCATTTTACCAGTCGTTTGTTTGCATGGCTGTGTTAATTAGCTAACTACTGAGTCAAATGTAGTTTTATTTAGATGTAGCTCTCAATATTGCTGCCACAATTGTATCTGTAGAAACAAACGTTTTATGTAAAGCAAGTTTGGCTAGCTAACAATAATAGTACTATTTTGCCATGCTAACTAGTTGTTCAGGGACAAGTGTCAGGCAACTTTAAAGTAGAATTTAATGATGTATTTACTTGAACCTGTATAACCTTATTAGGAGAAAATGATTATTACCATCTCTTAAATGTTATGTTGTTTATGCATTAGTTTAGCAGGCAGGGAAGAGACAAGAGTCTTGATAGTGAGGTGACAGAATAGTAGAGCCAATAGGGGACATGAAAGAGGAGACCGTTAATAAAATAAAAATATTACTTTATACAACAACAGTTGCCTGTATATTTTCAATAGTCAAGGACTGCAAGCTTATGTTACGCCCCCTTCCCCCCTACATGTTGAGTAGCCCTGTTGAATAGTAAAATATGTTGTCATTGCAGATGGAGTACAGCAGCAGTTCATCAATCCTACAGTCACTTGAAACTGACCTGGACTCAAATGTAACTTCACCTGCTGCATCAGTTGACCCTGAGGCTGAGAACAGTCAACTATTAGGACCTGTCATATCTAACTACCAAAGACCTGTCCACCATAAACTACCTAGGAGTGTCTCTCCAGGTACATCCTGCCTCGACTCCTCTTCATCCTTCTAGAGAGCACAAAAGAAAATTAGGAAGAACGACAGCTTAACCTTCTGGATCAGTGCAGAAAGTGGGAAGAGAGCATGCCATGCTCACTTCAGTGTAATGATAATATTGCAAGGTTGATGATGATATTGATGATATTGCAAGTCACACCATTGGTGAACTGATCCGCAAACTGCCATAACATAAAAGGTTTAGCCAAGTTGAAAATCCATCAGCTTTTATTTGAGATGGGGAAAGAAAGTGCGGAAGACACTGTTTGAATACACACCCCGATGTGGCTAAAGTCATGTTTTTCAAAGTGACTAAATAACTTTTATTTGTGATTTTAGTCAAAATAATTTGCACATGGATGTTGACCTTTTGAGTTATTTGATTCAATATTGTTTAATTTTATTTATATTCTTTGATTTAAAATGCAGAGAAAGTGCACATTTGAACAAAATACTTGAGTGCACTTTCTCTGCATTTTAAATCACAAGTTCTATGTAGTCAGCCCTTTTCACTGTTTGCAATACTTTGTTACACTTACAATGGTACATACAAATATTTACAAAATATAGATTATTTAAATGCGTAAGGCCATAATTCACTGAGAGTTCAGTAGGCCAGCCCTTAGTACTGTATCCTCACATAGCACATGAAAAACCTCACCAGGTCATTGCGGACTCCAACAGAAGCCCGAGAGGCTCTCTTTGCATCAGCTAAGGAGTTTCCCTCTGTGACCTGCCTTCTCCACTCCCTTGCTGTGCCTCACCATTGTTCAAAAGAGTCTTTGAAATTAGGTTGTATACACTTTGTTGCAGGTATGTTGGCAGCATCTGTATAGGCCAGATAGCTGTGCAGTGCAGCACAGGCCTTTACAACATGTGTACATTTGTCTGGTCGAAATTCCAACGGTCTGCCTAGAATTCTCCAGCTTGTGACCATCATAACAAATGAGTTCTCAATCACACGTCTGGCCTGGGAATGTTGACAATTGTAGATCCTCTTAGCACCTGGTAAAGCAGAATATACATCAACATTTAAAATAACATAAGAAACCCACTGACTGACTGCATTTTGTTGTACTGTACTTGTACTGTTCAATGACAAAGTTGAATCTATTGTCAGTAAACAAGTACAGTACAGATAGAGGGCAAACTATTTACAGGTATTAAGTATATATGTATGTACAACTGGTATGTATAGATGTGGAATTAATGCAAATGCATTACATATGTCAATTCTAAATGTGCTATGGAAGCAAATAGGAGGCAGAACATTTATTAGTATTTAGTATATAACCTTAACTCGATAATTAATCTATTATTATCTGCCTATGATTTAACCCTCCAAATATTTTCAGAACATCAATAAACAATTGCTCACTTTGAAAGGGCTTCATCGGATTTACATGCAATGGAAAAGCAGCATCTCTAACGATGACATGGGGGTGGTGACTCCTATCCCAAGGTTTTCTTGTGGAGGGATGGCAACTGTCCCCTGAAGCAAGATTGTGTGAAGTGGGTGGCCTGATGTGTAAAAAAGGGTTTCAAGCGATGCAGAAGATTCTTGAAACTATTAGCCGAAATGCTAAAATATTTTAAATACACCTCTTCGTCCATATTACCCATCTGCTGAAAAACCAACCAGGTGCCAAGCGTGTTCTCTCCATCTTCTTCTTCATTTAATTGTATTAGTTCTCTCAAACCGGCGATTTCAGAAACCGTCTTCCCCGATCTAGCAACCTATTATTTTGTTTCACAACTATGCAGTTACTTCTTCTGTGAATCGCTCCTGATCTACAAGCGAACAAACCTAAATTATGCGCAACATCGCCGCCTAGTGCCATTAGAAGTGTAATGGCTATCTACACAACAACGCCGCACAACTATACGCACTGAGCACGCCAGGGTACACACGCACATGACATTAACGCAGAAAAAATGTTTTCTGAAAGCATGACGTCTCTTACTACAGATAGTTTGATGCCCATGTCAGATGTTATTCACACTATCCCTTTGGCCTTCACCGCCTACCAGCAGTGGGTAAAGTCCTGAGCTCCAGGAAGGGGGCAGAACCACTGGGATGGCCACTACCGACCTTTCCCATTAAATTATAGTAGCTTATAACTGCAGGTTAAATTTGAGTGTTCAGACTGGTCTCACCTGTGGTAATTTCCGCAAAATGTGTATAAGTTCAAGCTGAACATATTTTCCTCTCAATTAGCTTTCATGCTGGACTCCATGGTTTTACAACCATCTTGTAGTGTGGGTAGAGACCTAAAGTCGTCCCTTATTGTTAATTTCCTTACATGGGTACTACGTTTTGCTATATTTTAATTGAAACTGAGAAAGGAATTCTGCATCAAGTTCCTAGAAGTTCTACATAGTCCTAATTGTAAAGAGAGGTACAGACCCCCTGGAGTGCGATAATCACTCACGTAAACACCAGTGTCTGTGTGAGTGTATGGGTGTGTGTGTGTGTGTGTGTGTGTGGTGGGCTGCTTGAATTGGGTTTTTGGCTCGTTTGAACTCCTAGAAGGAGACACAGATTTACTGGTGACTTTATCAAAAATGTGTATTCTAATTTGGCTACCCTGAATACTTTATGTTCCTAATTCTGGTTTTGATTGGTTAAGACCATCAGTTATCTCAAACAGCAAATAGGTTGAAAGCTAAAATAACACTGGGTTTCATCTTGTAAAGAAAGTAAAGGCTAAATAAAAGTTATGTTAGCTGAGCTTCAAGATTGTGTGAACTGTTTTGATTTGCAAACAGGTATTTGATCATTTCAAAGGTGAATTTGGTTGTAGTTCCAAGACAAAACAATCAGATGTTATAATATATCTACTGATATCTGGTTAGGTGAATTGAGAATTGTTTATGAACTATTCCTTGCGAGAGATAATTCAACGTAAGCAAACTATCTTAACTGATGATGAGTAATTGGAACAGGAATAGGAAATTGTTATTCTGTTTGTTATTGGCTGCTCATTGAAACCAAACCAACTATAGAAAAGAGTGAAATTGTTATTTTGCTACAATAGCAGAATAGAAGCACCAGAAATGTTTGTGGTTCCACTAAACTGTTTACACCTGTTCTAATGTACTTAGACAAAGGAAACAGAAATATTTTGGATATTCAAGTATACAAGTTTGAGTGTTTGGTAGGATTGTGTTCTAATGCATTAGCAAGAAGCAACAAACTGATGTAATGGACATATCTCTGATTGTGTGCTGTGCAATTGCAACTAATCTTCTCAAGGAGAATTCACTGGCAGGTACTGGACACTTGAAAGTGATTCAATGATAAAGGACTGGTTGGAGACAGAAAGACTGAGTTTGGTTATAAGTACACTTGTGAGCTGCATGTAGATCTACTCCTGTGTTGCAGTGCGTCTACAATAATGCCAGGTTCCTGACAGCTGAACTAATTTTATACCTGATGATTCTGCTATGAGATGAAGAAGGCAACCTCCAACTGACGGGGGAAGATTTGAAAGCTCCGGTTCTGGACACCGTTTTCTGGGGCACAGAATGGTCAACTACACAACATCATGCCACGCTGGTTGGGTCCATACCAGGTACATCTCATCTGCTGTCCAGGTAACTGACAGAGGAGCCGGGGACGACTACATACGCTACAGGAAGGCTTCACTGATTAAACATTAGGCACCATGAACTGAAGTCACTGAGGGAAAAGTTACCTTTTTGGTTCTAGCAACCATCACTTCCAACCCAGCCTGCAGCAATCGAGCCCTTAGACAAAACTGGTCATCTTGGCAATCACAAAGGAGAACACAGATTTTCCTGACCTGGCTGATAAAGCAGCTAGAATGAAGACAACATGAGCTTTGGCATCGTAACCTGCATTTGAACTATGAAGGACAACCCCTTGGAATGTACATCTGACTTTTACATTCTGTAACATTAGTCTGCCAAGAAATGGTTCATAACTGACTGTCAGACGTTTGGAGGAGCAGAAGATATTTGATGACTTTGGAAGTACATCTTATTGGAACTATGAGAGGAATTTTCAATGAATCAAGCAATTGGCATATGAGGACTTTGTATCAGTAACAAATTGAAGAATGTATTCAGTGACTGGTGTTTACACACCCATGTGTCAATGCTACATATCCCACACTGTCAGAATATGTGTGTCACCTGAAATTACTTCCTGTAACCAGTGTTTTTAACATAAAAGCTTTGTTGGACTATTTTATAGTTCTGTGTAATGAAAATGTGTGGTCTTGAAGTTACAACGCAGGTAATGGTCTAGAAGCATGTAAACGAGTATCCAGACATTTCAGATTTGTTCCATTCTCTAATCATTAGGGTAATGATATCAACAGGGTCATGAGGAAGCAGGAACCGGCAACAGGGGACACAGCTGGCTACGTTCCTCCCTGCACTGCTTCTGGCGTACCAGGACCTCCGCAACTAAGGTGCCAAAGAGTGCGTCCTCCTGTAGAGGAGCGTTGAGGAAAGGAAAGCGCTGTAAACGCCAGCCAGAAACACCTGACCTACACCACTGACGTAGCCATCACCCTGCCAGCCGAGAGGGAGTTGGCCGAAGCCCTCAAGGATTACGGACAAAGCCCTCGTCACCTTGCTCACCTCCTCCGGGGACAGCGATGTACGTCCCTCAATCATCCAGGCCACAGTCGCAGTTAGGAGGCCCACGTTGTTGCAGGCCACGAGGGACTGCACTGACATAGTGCACTGCTTGTCCGCTAGGCTTCCTTTACAGAAGGCAGGGCCGGGCTCAGGTTCGGGATGAGGGTAGTAGCCACGGCGTCCTCCAGAGGCGGAATGCCCCTGCTCAGTGTCTCCAGTCTCCCCTCCACCGAGGTGAAGCTGAGGTGGGACTTCACCGTGCCTCGAGCCATGAACTGCGTACTTACTCAGTGACGGGACATCCGGCACCTTGTTTGGCATTGAGCAAGGCGCCCGCATCCAGCAGGCACCCTCAAAGAGGTCATCCCCCTCCTCAGGCACTGGCATCAGGATGCACAGGCGCCGTGCAGCAACAGAGATGGCAGAGAATAATTCCTCCTTCAACGCCAGGGGGTCGACGCTCCTGTCCTTTCTGGGGGCAATCTCCTCCTCATCCTCCAAGGAGGAAGAGGCTGAACAACTCCACGCCGACCTGGGGAGAACATTTCCGGAAGAGGGCAGAGCCGTAGCCAGGCCGAACCTCCTCAGCAAAGTATGCTAGCCGCTCCATCCTCACCCGGAAAGGGAGGATGCGTTGAGCTCACTACACTGGCATGCCGTCAATGAAGTCGGCGGCTGGGTCGGCCCCGGGATAGTAGCAACCGCTCCAGCGGTTGAATGTGGTGAATCCATCCTTGGCTCTGCAGGATTCACTGATTGCATAATAAACTCTTCTCGTGAAGAAAAAGGGAGGCTAAGTGGGGTGTGAGACCTTTTATAGCCATGGGGTGGATGGCCATGAGTAAGGTGATTTGCATATTTACATTTTTCAGTGACTGCCCTATGGGCAAAGCTTCACAAAATAGAACCTTTCATTCCTTAAATAGCGGTTATTCGGACTTAAGCAGTTCTACCGTTTTTTGGGGGGTGGAAACATGGCTAAAGATACCGAAGTGATGTGTTTTCCTCGGGCCTCTCTTCCAGTTTGCAAACTGTGGGACTAAAATATATTAATGTATTTGTGTATCTAGCATAATTGGTTAAGAAACAGGTGATGTTAGTAATTGTTATATGTTCAGCAGCAGAGGGACTTCCTATAACTACAGGCACAACCTACTACTACATGTGACATTTGCTAATATTTGCATCTAAATAGTAAGCAAGCAAGCAAGTTTATTTATATATCACAATATATATTCCTCTGATAGCACCAGAACTTGCATTACAATGGATAAAAGATAGCAAGATATACATTTAATAACAAAATAAATCAAGAAGAGGAGTATAAAATACAGTATAATAAGAAAACATAGAATAAGAAAATAGAAATAGAATATAAAAACAGGAAGCTATAAAAGCTGTAAGAATAAACAGTGCTGTTATAAAAACATATGAAGCTATAAGGCTCACAGTGTGGTTAAGTTTCTGATCTCAGTCATAGGCATGTGAAAAGAGAGATGTTTTTAGCCTGGATTTAAAAATGGACACGTTTGGTGAACGTCTCAGATCTTCTGGTAGTTTATTCCAGTTTTTACACAATAGCTGCTAACCGCAGCTTCTCCATGTTAAGTTTGGACTCTGGGTTCTACTAGCTGACCTGAGTTCATGGATCTAAGAGCCCAGCTCAGTTTATATTCTTCAAACATATCAAAAATGAATAACCCTTATATAAATAGAGACACAACACATAATCATTTGAATTTTCATTTGGATTCACAGATTCTCCTTATCCTTCACTGGGTACACCTCACACAGATGTTCCAAGTTTTATTCAGTGCAGACATACAGCTCTAGAAAAATGAAGAGATCACTGAACCTTTTTCATTCCTTTCTAAAATAGTTGGAAAGGAAGGTTTTGTGTGAGGAACATTTTGTAAGTACATTTTGTGCTTGTTGTTACCAACAAAAAGGGAGAAATTGTACTTATCTAGCCTTTCAATTAGAATCCTTCCCATGTGTTATATTTCTAGCATAGAAGCCTCTTGAATAATGTCACAATCAGGCCAAGGTGTTAGAGGTCCATTGTTTCCACTGTCCCCATTGTTACGTAACTCTGCAAACCCCTTCCTGTACCTGCTCCCTAAATTATACCCAAAAGATATTCATCCTGTCAGGTTCAAAATCACTAGTCAGAGATTGTAAGACTCTGACCTATTATTCGTATAATAGGTCCCAATGAATTAATGGTAACAGCGAACTAGTCTTAAGTGTTCATTCGGAGAGCTCTAATAGAATTGGAAAAAAACATACATTTTATACCCATTAGTAGACAACCCTGAATACTTCCTCATTCCGCCCTGTCCTACTCCTCTTCCTCCGTATTGATTGCGCATGTGCTTTAATGTGAATCCTGGGCCAGGTCGCCCTTTTATGTTTTTCAACTCTGCAACATACATGGAAAACAGCAAACACGTGAAGATAACAAGGACAAGTATATGTGATTTCTATCCCCCTTAACCACAGCTCTGCTATTCTAGATAGTTCATCAGGCTTCATCATGTGGTTTCTACCCTCTGTAGTATTATTTTCTGTTTTCCTGTAGAGAATGAAAACAACATTTCTATCTTGCTATATTATGATGTAATATATTCAATTTATAAAGCGTATGCTATGATCTATGATAAAATGAGTAAGATAAAAACCATTTCTCCAGCATTTCCTCCTGTACCTCCTGTGGTGTACCATTTGGTGCCTCATTGTCTAAAGCCCTTATTTGGGCCTCAGGTAGTAATACAATGGTAGAGTAATTGTCTTAACTTCCATAAATTAAGATTACAATGATAGATTCTATATAAGCAGGAGGGATCAGGTCATTCGGGAGACATTTCTTGCATGCTCCCCAATGCCACTCCTCCTAATGGCAGGATTCATCCCATTTCCTTAACCGTAAAGGAGGCTATGAACACATACATTGATCAAACCCTCCAACAAGGGTTGATACGCCCTTCCACATCACCCGTGGCGTCCGGTTTCTTTTTTGTGGAAAAGAAGGATGTGGGACTGTCTCCCTGTATTGACTACAGATCTCTGAACGACATCACGATTATGCATCGATACATCTGCCGCCATCCTGCGTCAGCCCTACCCTACCCAACCGTTTGTAGTGGAAGTGACTGCTTCGGAGGTAGGGGTAGGAGCTGTTCTGTCGCAGGGGCACGGAACCCCACCCACACTCCATCCCTGCGCCTTCTACTCTAAGCGTCTTACACCAGCGGAAAGGAATTGCGATGTAGGTAACAGGGAGTTATTGGCTATAAAACTGGCCCTAGAGGAATTGCGCAACTTGCTGGAGGGAGTTCAACATCCCTTTTATGTCTTGACCAACCATCGCAACTTGGAATACATTAGAAATGCCAAGAGAATCAAGACCAGCAGGCTCGCTGGGCCTTGTTCTTCCACCGATTACATTTCTCTGTCTCGGGCAATTACCTCAGGCTACAACATGCGCAACACGCCCACGCCTGGAGCCGTTTCCTGCCTCGGGTAGGGTAGAACTCTAATCCAATCCTCCCTCTGTCTCACGCCCTTCCAATGTGTTTTCCCCTGCGAGACATTGCCCTGACCGGTACTGGCCGTTGAGGAGTGGTTCCAGCGCAGAAACCAGGTATGGGATTTGGCACATTGTCATCGACAACAGGCCTCCCATGTGCATAATGAATACGCGGACCGACGCCAGCGTACCACGCCTTGGTACCACCCAGTTCAGCACATTTGACTTTCCACCCACGACTTCCGGCTACATCTCCTCTGTAAGAAACTCGGCGGCAGTTACATCGTTCCTTTCAGGATTACGCACCACTTTAACCCTGTCACCTACAGCTACCCTGCCACTATCATCTCTCTTCTACATTCCATGTCTCCATCCTCAAGTTGGTCCATTACTGTCCTCTGCACTTCCCTGTCGCCCAATGGGATCCCCCTCCGACGTTCAGAGAACCGACCTACTGGTATTGATGTTGTATGCATACAAAGGGATTGTGCATCTAGGGAGCATTGACTCAATACTTACATTATTATTTTTTTATTGTGTGGTGCATTTTCTTCCAGACACTTTGAGGTCCAGCACCACCTTTTGGAAACAAACAAAAAAACTGGATTGCCTGGAATACCTACATGCCCACCACACAAACCTTCCTGGTTGAGCTGGTTCTTAGCAGGAAATGGGACAAGTCCGTAAAACTTCAATGCAGAGATTCCACCAAAAGTACCCGGAACATGAGCTTTAAGTCTTAATCATCAAGATTGAAACAAAAAAGGCCTGAAATGTTTCACATTGTGTAATGAACCTAGAATATATGGAGGTATCATTTTTTCATTTGAATTACTGAAAACCATTATCTTTTCCACAACATTGTAATTATTTGAAATGCACCTATACATCAATGACAATAAAGGTGAATCTAATTCAAACCAAAACAACACCAACTGAAGTCACGTCAGAATCTAATGAACACAATGAGCAAGCTGCTCTGAGACTTAATTCTATCAGCTGTCTGGGTGACTGGTCTCAGACCAGGTAAAAAAGAGGATGTGGATGTCCTGAGCTGGCATGAATATGTGTGGTTTGTGGTTCTGAGATCAATTGGACTTTCAGACAGATTCCCTAAAATGACATTGTTGGTGGCTTATCGTGAAGAAATTAGTAATCAATTATCTGGAAAAAGCTCTGGTGGACCTTCCAGCAGTCAACATGACAATTACATGCTCATTCAAAGCTTAAGAGATCTGTAGCATTGTGTTCTATAACAAAACTGCACGTTTTAGATTGGACTTTTATTGTCCCCAAGAGAAAGGACCATTTGATGTTTAATAAGAATCGTATGTTCCACACTTGTCAGGTGGATAAATTATTTTAGCATAGGAGATTTTTATACATTTGTATTTGAAAGAAATCAGCTTTTTGTGCTTTTATGTTTCAGAGATCTTTTATTCCAGCCCATGAAACATTGAACAATCACTTGTACAACTTACAAAAGTCAAATAAATAGATTGATAAATACATTTGAATAAAGTACTCAAATTGCAATAAATAGTTAAAGCATGTGTTTGATTTCCGAAATTCATTTTTTAAGAAATCTAATAAATACAAAAATAAATACAAAAATAAATACATAATAAATACGTAAATCAATCACACTATCCATCTTTCATGCCGTTCCTGATTACAGAAAGCAGAAGACTTAAGTAGTTTAATAATCTCACCATAAAATCACATATCCCTATGGAATTTTGTAGGATCTCTATAGGAGACCCTAATCGGTTTTACTTGTCTGGAGGTTGAAGGTGATAATACGGTTTGAGGGTGTTCCTTTGCACATGTTCACCACTACATCGTCATCCTTGTCTGTGCTTATGAACCAGTCCTTGAACTGAGCAGACTCCAGTGTACTGATGTCAGTCCCCGTGTCACGTCTGTAGAACAGGAATCGCATCATTTCGCTCTGAGTGATTTGATTTAGCTGTTCCTTGTTTGCCACCGCCTGGGGAGTTAGAGAGAGTCAGGAGTTAAATTGATGTTCAATTCTTCTTCTGGCTGGCTTGAGCAATGCAACTGTTGGAACAAAAGCAGGCCTACAGTTGGCCGGCCTCGTACATTCCACATACAGCAATATGGAGGTTTAAGTTTGTAAGTTCAACAGTTGATTTTTCCTGGCACTTTTTTCTCAATATGTAGTTCTGTTTATCAAAAGTCACACTGGACTGTATATTTATGCCCGTTTTTTTGCATACAGTCAAATTCCTTTGATGAACACGTATCTTTCTCATGTTATAATTTTAACTTGATGAATGAATGCATACTGTTAAGCAAAATGTCACAGTTTTGATCTTTAGGACTGTGTTTGTAAAAACAACTATTGAGAATACATGCTTGAATATGATTGAGAGAAACATAACTAAATCCTGTTAATAAAATAGTAGTTTCAGTAGTAGTATTTAGTACTTAGTAGCATTTATTCAGTAGTAGTTATTTACCTCTATTTGCAGGATGGGTTTGTCTCCTTGTTTGGAACAGGACAGGTAGAGTTCGGAACCCTTAATGTTCAAGGCTACAGGTCTGCCATCACCCAGACTGGCGACAGGAGTCATATACTGCGACAGGTTCAGTTGAACTGTGATGGACAGAGGAGGTGAGAAAAGAATCAGCATCAGTGCTCTTCTACGTCCAGGCATTCCAATGGCGGAACCAGCTCCCCATTGAAGTTAGAACAATGAAGTCCCTGCCCAAAGACTATATTCATTTTTTTCAATTATGAAATTGTAATTTACGATTCCCTTCTGAATTAAGGACTATAAATTCAAATTGTTCGCTACACTTGTGGAAGTCTGTATAAAACCTCTTCCTGAATCCCAAACTAATTATCTCATTAGTTTTGCTCCCAGCAACATGCCTGTTTCTGGGAAATATTATCAATCAAATGCTTTATTTTGGACAGAGAAAACAGTCACTTGCCAAAAGGTGTGTGCTATGTAGGGAATAAAGCAACTTGGCCCTGAGTTTCATTCCATAACATACCTTTCCGGGAGTGGTTGCCTGCTTGCAGCAAAATGGCATGCAGCTCCATAGCCTCCAAGACCAAGCTCTTGTTGTCAGTGTCAGTGATGTTACACTCGTAATCTGAATTGGTGTTCCTGAACACTGGGGGTGCGGCCTCTACCTCCAACACTACTTGTTCTTATAGGGCATAGGAAGAGGAAAGGATGTTAGAAAAGGCATTTAGAGAACAATAAATCAAATAGGCACAGTTAAGATATTAACAATACATGTCACACTTACAGTGCATTACATGTTGGTATTGTGTGATATGCATTACGATTCTGGGGGCTATCTTGGTTCCACATCTGTTTGTGCTGTCTTCTATGGTTATGGTCACAGGTCATAGACCATAGGAGTTACTAAACAGATTAAGCTCCAGGATAGCTCCCCAGGGCTCCTTCAAGTCCTTCCAGTGACCTATGACTTACCTTCCAAAGCCTCCAGCAAAACATTGAGCAGATCCTGGTCCCTGAACTCAGTCCCAATGGGACACTTCTGTGTGCCTTTAAACCTCTCTGTGGCGATGATCAGGTTGGCCACGTGACGCATGGTGAAAGGATGTTGTGATACCTCCAGATGTAGTCCTTCAGAAAACCTTGGACTCCATGGTACAATGTTGGAGGAGTTCTGCTGAGGACACACAGTGGAGGATGAAATGTTGATTCCAAATTCAAACAATGTTGTATGTTGTATTTCACTAGAAATGTGGTTATTCTGTGGTTTTCCTCTGTCTAACATATTGTATCATACAGTTTGAATTTAAGTTGAAATGTTGTAAATATATCTAGGTATTATGCAAGACAAGCATTTACCTCCATTAAATGGCAAGTTGACTCAAATTCCATGATATCTTTGTACTGTGATTATGAGCTGAAAAAGAAAAGTGTACTTCTTTTAAACTCCATAACTTAAAAAATGTTAAACATTTAAAAAGGCACTCATGTCTGATTTAAACCCCACAACTGATGTAGTTTAGTTTACCTAAACATTTAATTGTGTGACAGAATATAAAGGTAATTTACCTAAAGATGTTGTATTCAAGTTGGTTGTTTTGTAGTATGTTGGTAAGCAGCAGACTCTGTTATTCAGTCTTCTAGTCTGAGGTTTTTATCCCAACTGAATGGCTTATAAAGGCCAAGTGTCATCTAACAGGAAAATCCACAAGTAAAAACATGCTGAAACTACTGTCTTGCACAACTATTCATCCGGTGTACTTTAAACTATTTCCGAATGATGACGCAGACGTCGGATATGAAATTGTAACTTCTTTTATATTAACAAACAAAGTTGTACAATTTAACAAATAAGTTACATTCCTTGGCTTTACATTTTTTTGTATTGTGTTATTATTGATTGTTCGTGTTATCTTCTTATTTTTGTATTATAATTACTGTTACTTTTTAAACTTTTAACTGCACTGTCATGAGTAGGAAAACCAAGAATTTAATTGCCATAACTTGAAAAAAAGTATCTTCTTTACTTCTTGTGCCCAAAGCATTCTGGTAATTAATATTTAACTTTGTTTAAGCCAATAATTAACAAATTCAACATAAACTATTTGGAATGAACTATTACCTTTAACTGTAAATAATAAATGTAATCAAACTATGTAAGCAATTAAGTTATAACATTCTCCCCGCCAATGAACTACCTTGTTCAACTAACTTTCTAAACAGCACAATAACTAAATAGGTCTCCTCAACAAAGTTCCTATGGTAGTGCAAACTGCACAGGACCTGACAACGCCATCTTGGCCTGGGAACAGGTCCTCCATTCTTCCCAGTTTCCAAGTTTGTCTGGGAGGGTTGTCATCTCCGATGAGTAAAAATGTCACCCACTTTCAGTGGAGTGGGCTGGGAGTTATCGCAGTGATGTGCTGACCTCAAATAATGCCTCTTATTCATCTGGGTTCTGGGTTTTTTCACTTGTAATACCCAGAGACTCAATTTCCCAGAATGCATTCAGTTGCTTAGAGATAAGTGTTTTCATCCACTGAGAGGAACATGCATGTTGTTTTGGTAACACTTGACATGGACACTGGTCCCTGCACCGACCATAACATCCAGTTAATGTTGCATGTAATGTTGCATTTGTCCAAAATGTACCTCTTAATGTTGCTTTTAGGTTCATGCCTCTTGCCTCTATAACCTGTCCCCTGCTTTCCTGATTATAACATATACACACACACACATACACACACACACACACACACACACACACACACACACACACACACACACACACACACATACACACACCTATTCCTTTTCATTGATTCTATGAGTTTCTGTGTGTGTGTGTGTGTGTGTGTGTGTGTGTGTGTGTGTGTGTGTGTGTG